>JACXGJ010002869.1:15408-60186 GCA_016801105.1 Esox niger
TAGTATGCTCACCCATATGTCCTGGAAGCACATAGCCAGTTTGAGCAGTTCAGAAATCCTTACTGTCATCCTGCCGCAGGTGTTGAAAATGAAAAACCTCCTTATAGGGACTACTCGCAATGACAGTTGTTTGTTAATTGCTTGTAGGCCTGAACCACATCTATAATATTGTAATGTCAAGAGTGGCTCTGTATTGACAGAAGGAATATTAGGGATTCTTATGGCCACATATATTTACCAACAAATGGAGTCAGATTATAGATATTATCATAAAGCTCTGACTAATTTCAAAACAGAATAGGTGAAAGTTTTCAAAAAATGGGAATTCATTTTTAAAAGGCTAAAATCAAGGCAACTAGCCAGTACATATTTCTGTATTTTTAGTTCTTCTAATAAACATAAATGGAAAATAATTCACAAAAAAATAATCTGACTCAAAAACATTGAGTTATCAAACATGATTATCAGAAAAAATGGAAGGATTTCACATAGTAGTTTGCAGGATGGTGTCTAAGTCAGAGCTGTGTGAAAGCTACTCACTGCAAATTCATTGTCTGGGTCCTTTGCACCTTTCCTGAAGGGTCTGGAATACTGGAACTGGTCAACTTTGTTGGTTCTGTAGTAGCTAGGAGAGAAAGAAGGACACATCAGAAATTGCACACTCAACCATAAATTCTGAATTGTATTGTACCTACAATACTGTATGTGTGAATCAAACCACATTCCTTACTTCAGGATCTGCTCAGGAACACCCTTGTCTTTGAACTGGGGAGGCACAGTAAGGACTGGCTTGACTGTAAAACACTGGATGTCTGTGAAATCAGTTAAGGATAAGACCGTGTGGAACTTCAAAAATAAAATTACAAAAATCTTAATCTCCTGACCAGAATAACAAAATAAAAATGTAAGTAGCATTCATAACTGGGAGATTCATTTGCAAACGTGCTCAAGGATACATTGTCCTTGGGAGTTACAAATGTTATCCGCAGGGGGAGCAGTGCTGGTCATCCTGACTGCATTGGGGAATTGAGAAAGCAGCTTTAGGCTGAAGTCCTCCAGCCACTCGTACTCCTTACCACGGTAAATGAACACTTTGTTCTGTAAGAGCAAATTCGTTCAAAGATATGGTGAGCAAAATATATTATATGCTAGAATTGGAATGATATAGATAATAATGTTGACTATTATTACATTTCTTGGAGAAATAAGTAAGTAAAGATAATAGAGGGCATATTAATTCATAATCTCAGGTTAATCAGACAGATCATGACACTTGCTAGGGAAACTGAAGATATTTATCAACACAGAACATCTTACCCTGAGGAAAGTGGGGAATCCAAGGCCATAGTATCCCACAGCAAAGTACTCTGGCTGTGGCCGCATGGCATGCATGATATTCTCATAGAACTGGGCTTGTTGTTTCTGTGGACAGCAGAGTGGAAGCAGTAGTATCAACGGTCTTAATCAACATTCTGTACAAAAGGAATACCGAACATACAGTGCTGCTTGAAAGTATGTGAACCTCTTTTGCAATTACATTTATTTTTGTGTTCATCATGGAATCTTGATTTAATACGTATTTTTGATCTGACATAACAGGTTTACAAATACATAAAGGATTCATGTTGTTTCAACCACTAATTCCAAGAAGGATGTCTCAATATTGATAGGTAAACAAAAACCCATGTGTGCAGTATATTTACACACCTTATTTCAATTGACAAGGGCTAAATTACATCCACGATAAGGAAGGATGTATTTCTGCCTTGAGACAAGACATGCTTGTCCTACCTACTGGCAATATATCTAAATTATTAATTGCCATTCACTTTTAGTAACTGTGGTCACTAAAATGTTTTAGCAGGTTCTGCTGAACCAATAACAGTCCCTCTGATGTTGCTGGGCATGCTATTTTCCCTTATTATTAGAGACAATAATGTTGGTATTTTTTATTTCATTTTTAGGGACAGTTGATAAAATATTTTATATAAGTATTTAGCTAAAATGTCAGACCTAAATATCCGATTCCCATACCAGTAGTTGGCTAAGCTCCATGAAGTCAAACATCTGGTTCTCGTGCATTTTGGCAAGCTGTTTGCCCATCTCAATAGCTTTCTCCCACATCTGAAAATACATAGGTAACAATTGGTAAAACAGGACATTCAATATGAACATTATATGTGGATATGGTCTAGAAATAACACTATTTGACTGGTACCTCTTTTTAGTCAAACTGAGACAGGTGGTTTTATCGCTGCTGGGCTAAATAGCAACAATGTTTAACCTAAACT
This sequence comes from Esox niger, assembly GCA_016801105.1. NCBI lineage: Eukaryota > Metazoa > Chordata > Actinopteri > Esociformes > Esocidae > Esox > Esox niger. The sequence goes on from JACXGJ010002869.1 coordinate 17,700, forward strand.
AGAACATGGTTCAACATTAACAATGGCTAGCTGGCCCGGGGACAGTAAGACCTAAGTACATGAGAGCCACAATCCCGTAACAGGCTGCTCCTTCTGCCCCCTCTGCGTACAAAAATACCGGTGTCGCCTTTTTTATCAATATCTTTTATAGCTTAATTTCACCAATGATAGTTCATAGTGCAATCCAGAGCAGGACCTAAACATGGCATTGTACAAGGCAAACAGAATGCAATAATTTTTGTTTTGTGAAAATAACAGTTTCTTGGGGGCAAAAACGACATCGGCAAGGGACACATGTTTGGCTGTACATGTCGTGCGTTCCCCCCAGGCAGGGTCATTTATCAAATGAACAAAAAACTACCAAAAAATTCTCTCAACAGCAATGCTGAGTCCCTCCAACATGTTGTGTGCATTGCTCCGAATGAATGAGGTGGCACATATCCCAAAGGAAGAACTAATTGTGACCAACTACCATGTTGTGAAGAGGGAGAAACCATTGACATCTTATCTAGCTTTTATAGGTCACATCAAATGCAGCTATCTTCAGAAATATACAATGACATTTATAGTAATATTTTGATAACAATTTATGTCACGTCATATTTATGAAAACAGCAATCAGCTATTTATTGCTATCAGCTCAATTCTCACATTACATGAGAAATTGTGGCATGAATCGATATTCTGATTATTTGATATTTAAATACATCTCCAATTGAATAAGGCCCTCATTTTGTTGCAAAATGATCGGTCGGTTTGCTTACATTTTACATGTCATAAAATATATTCACAGCTGACAATAAGAGCTACTTGTCAACCTGTTATAATACTGTGATTACACAAATGACTCATAGATATGTTGTGATATGTTTTTAATTTATGACACTACATAAGTGTCATAACACACAACTTACAAACCAAGGCAAACCATTCCAACAGTTTACTTGTAAATAAACTGAACAAAAATATGAACGCAACAATTTCAATGATTTTACTAAGTTACCATTCAGATGCACAATTACACTGATAATACCTTATCCCTTAAGGCTATGGGAAACTGAAGAATATCATTGTATAATAATTGAATTTATTTTAATAACTACAACTGTTAACTACTAGAACAAATGGCTGTTTTGTATACCAATAATTCCCCACTCTAAAGAGGGAAAACACATTGCTGGTACTTCCCCAATCTGGCAACCAATGAGTAATACAACCAGAAATACCTGAAACAACAATAGAAAGCGCAGGCCATGGACCAAACGAATGAGTCACACCATAAAAGCCCAACACTGCATGATTGTAGTCTTACCATAGATCAGCACAAACATTACAGAAACCTATTCCATCCATAGTGAAGGCTTCCCTTCCCCTCTTCCCCAAAATGATTAATCTAGTCAGCTGATTGACCAAATGTATGTATTCTCGCTTATTCTCTTCCTAAGAGCTTTTTTGAACCGGCATTTAAATCAACTAACTGGAAAGTAGTGACATGTATCCTACTGGTAAGTTGCAGTTGCCCAGTGTCAAAATCACCATTTTATCACAGTTGCCCAGTGTCAAAATCACCAAATTAATTTTGAAAAGATACATTTTAAAGTGTGTGACAGTCAACCTAGAGGTGATCAGGGTTCACTGTGTGAAGGTGGGTACTCACTTTGCCCTTGTCTAGGTAACAGATGATCTCCTGAAAAAGTCTTTCTTTCAGCTCCTGCTGGGTCCAGACATGTTGGCCATCACCAGGTATCAGATGAGGGGCACATGGCTTGTCAGACCACTGTGACAAAACAAATACTTATTTTTTTTATAACTTATGTTACACAGTATATTTAGGAAAGAATTTGGATTCTTATCTATGAAATATACTAGATTTCTGTATTCCTTTATATTCTAAGTGAATATTAATCTGAGTGAAACCTCAAGGAGTTCAGCATGAAGTAACAGGGTGTAGGCTGCCTCTGTGTAGTTCTCACAAACTAGGTGTAAATCCCTCAGCTTGTAAAGATACCTGAGGAATAAACATTTTAGGGTTACATCTAGCGAAAGAGTTACAAAGAAGACTATTAATCTACTCAGCTGTCTCACCGAATATAAATGTCTTCCCGCTTCTTCTCTTTGTAGAAATTCTGTCACAACAAATTTAAACAGTGGAGGAAAATTGTTAGAAAAATTGTTATCAATTGGTGTAATGAATTAACAGAATACATAACACTGCTTAAAATTATATTGACTTAAGGGGGTAAGGGTGGCTCACATAAACCAGTCTAAGGTGTTACGTTAGCCCCTGCTAACGCCCTCTTAGTGGGTTACCGAAAGGGCATACCAGGACATTGACGGTGCAGCTCATGCGGAGCTCAGGGCTTTCATCATGAGTGATGGTGCGATAGGCTAATAGGTTCTCCAGCAGACTGCTGAGCAGCAGAGCCAGCTCCTCCCCTGACTGTGACAGGTATCTGTGCCTCCGGCAGTGCTCCAGCAGCCTACACAATGCAAAATGTGAATGAGGGTTACATGGAGTTAAGGTATTGACTATGTAGCCATGAGGTATGACAAATAAAAAAAAGGTGTCAACCTTACAGATTGGAAGGGTGCTTACGTTTTCTCCAGCAAGATTTTGTACTGTTCATCCCCACGGCCTCCCTCTACCTCCTGATCCAACTTGGTGATCAGTTCATTCTCAAACTGCAAGTGTAGAAAGACATTGAAACTATCAGAACTAAAGGGATTAGTTCAGTCTAGTAAAGCTAGGAAACAGTTTGTACAGTAAAGCCAGACAAGTCGCAAAATTGTGGGCAGTGTAGCCAACTTTTAGTAAGAACTGCAACTCGCTCTTTGATTTGTTAGAGGTTATTAGATTACTTTCACAGAACCAATTAGCCCGCTGGGGCATCAGAAGCGGCATCCAACAATGTGTTTTCATCCCCTCTCCCACTGCACAAATTAAACTTCATTCTGTATCTACGTTGCTGTGACTTCTGATGCACAGACTGCTTCGGCCAGTGGGTTAGAAAACACCTGAGAACATTCTAAATTCAGTATGTCTCACCATGTCAAAGGTGCGGCTGGGAGAGAAATTGTGTTCACACTGCATCATATCGAAGAAGATTGGGATGGTGGCTTTTCTCAGTTCTGGCTCAGGAACCAAGGTAGCTTTCAGAATGGGTCCCACCATGGCAGGGATGAATTTAATCTTGTGAGGGCCTTACAGGGGCACATAGGATCCAGTTAAAGGCAAATGTTACACAAGTGTATTAGGAATTATAATACCACACACTCAATTTTAGCATACATCCCCCTAATATCGGCCACCCCTTAATACTATCTGTTTCAAGTGATTGGACAAAATCCTCTAAAGTTTAAAATGTGAATGCACTGGTAAACAACAGTAAATTCTTCTATTAAAAATAACCTTTCAGCTAGCCCACCACCTTTTTAATAGAGACATATGGAGGTTAAAGCTTTTTTTCTCAAAAAATATAATATATTGACATTGTTTTAGACAAGTTGCAAATGGTGAAATCGACAGACAATACATCATGTAATATCAAAGTGATCAGTAATTTTTTTATCGGAAGACATGGATGGTTGTTAAACGTTTCTAGTATGCACTTCAGAGAAGACTATGATCTGTAATTTGTGACATAAATAAAAGTAAATATAATGTAATTCAACAAAATAGTAACGTAGACGATAATTGAGATGGTGGCTGATAATAGGGGGAAGTATTTTTTGCTATGTCTCTAACTAAATAGCTGAAATTATGAATATTTCCACTGACATTTCAGAAATGCTAATTATTGACATGCTGGTTAGTTTTTGTATGTCACTAATTATCACAAAACATTGACAACTTGACCAAATGATTACTCAGTACAAGATGCTGATGGCCATGCCAATAATAGGGGCTTCTATGCTAATGCTAACAACAATCAAACTAACTCAGTGGTAAGAAAAAGACGTCCATTATTAAAAAGCATTGTCTGACTCGTTCCTCAGAAAATGCCATTGAACCGGCAATCTATCCATGGGATGGTACTTACCAAGATTATACCACATGTCTCTGATTTTAAAGCCAAGGGTCTTCCTCATGTCTCCATACCTGTAATATCAAAGAAGTATTCTACATTAAGTACAACATATGCATACAAAATTGCAAAGATAATGCTTACTTACATAGAAAATCAAGTTTAGTATGCAATTGTTTTGTAATTATTTTAATACTAAATACATACTAAGACAAAATAAATTGCATACTTGTTAAGTATTTTATTTCGTTTTTCTTGAGAGAAGGATTCCAACTGTAAGGACTTGTGGGTAAGGAATGCCACAGTCAGGTGGAAGTAGCTGTTCCAGAGCTGAAGAGAAAATAAAATGAGAAACATTTTTCATAAAGCTTTTGAGATGTGGGTGTCTTTATCCAACCTATAAGGAGATGGATATTTAAGCCCCACCTCCAGCGCGAAGTTAGTCTGGTCAAGGAAGTACATGTTGAGTACATCAGAGTACTGGTTTATGGCCCGCAGAAAGACGGAGATCTGCAAGAGGTTCATGGTCATCCAGTCAGCAGGGAAAATGTTCCCCATCAGGTCCTTAAACATGATGAATGTCTCCATCAGGAAGTCCTATATTGGTACAGGGAGAACAGTTACATTGCCTGTACTGGAAAATACCTGGACAAATCTAAGTAGGCTGCACCTGCACAAATGTCCCCCACTGATGAAATCCTTACTTTGCATTTCTTAAGAAAACTTGGGTGAATATTGTCCATTAACAAGTGTACTTACATAGTTGCATGTAGAAATATGTGGCCAAGCCAATGCTCAGCTCTGTGGTTAGAGCACATTTCTTAGCATTTTGGCAGTGTTGGCTTTGTTATGGCAGCCGGAATTAGTCCAATGTACTTCATAATATTGCAAACACATTAATTAGGGCTGATTAAATCCTTTCCTGTACACCGGAATAGGTCCAATGTTAGGCTGAGTCATCACTGCAAGATGCATAGGATATTTCTAAGACCCCTGTCATCCAAAATTATGTAACATGGCCGATCACAAAAGCTCATATAGCTCCAGGACTCTATGGGCATTTGTGCTATTTCTGAAATCAATTCTATGCCTTTCTGTAAATTGTATGAATTATCTGAAAACAGAACGTCATGTATTCTGGGAAGTCTGAGTCCTCCAGCTCAACCACCTATGGCCCTCGTTGTGTTCCGGCACCCTTCAATTTACAAATGAAGCACTGACAGAGTCAATGGTTTTTTTCAGGGAGGGTCATCTGAAAATGTATTTTAATTCCAGAGAAATACAACATTATCCAGCTATCCCACATTATACCTCAAACACTCAACTCACAGACATATACAATATCTACTATTAGTAGTTACTTCGGCTGGCACTCGACCTGACACTTAACCGCTTGTGCATGTGGTACATCAGCATTCAAATGGATCATTCAGGAACACCCAGCCCAAGACAGGGAAGGTGAGGTGCTACTTACATTTATGTCCTGCCTGGTCTTAAAGGTGCTGATGTAGTGGGCATAGTGCATATCATCCATCTGTTTCAGGATGGCAGTCATGCAGGCTAGGTAATGGCCCTGCCGTGGGGAAGACAAATAATAGCTCTGAATGGGTTTAAGCTTCATATAACATGGCTTAGTGAGATTATAGTAAGCCTTTATTAAGTTATCAGTGCCAACTAAGTTAAATATAAAGGATATAAATTGCAGTTTAGACCAGTTGTGAATAATATAAAAGCTTATTATACAGCCATATTTACTGCACCCTTCCTAAAACAAGGAAACCTACACTGAAGCTTCATTTTCAAATACGCTCCTATAAACAGTTGACAATCAGGAAAAAAGAATTCATTTCCAGACTTCCAGATTTGAAATACTTCTACAACCTGGGTTTAAAGTATTTTAAAATATAAGACAAAGCTGTCCCAGTGGATAACAAGATACACTGCATTTCAATACTGGACAACACTGAACCCAGTATTTAAACCCAGTGTTTTGAGTTTTTCTGTGTCTTACAATAAGTGGAGAGTTTCGGCTCATGCTGATGACAGTGCGATTAACCCTGCGAAGGAGCCGCTCCATAATGAGCTGGACATGAACCCGGGTTGGACCCTGAGGACACAGGCAAACAGAATATGTTAAAGACGGATTCATGAAAAATTACAGAGATGGATAGACGAAGAAACGATTGAGGCATTCTCAGTTTTTAGGTGGCCAATTTTCTGAACAAATATAATAGCTGGTTGGACTCATGTGATTACTCAGTCAAGATCAGCCAAGATCAGTTGGATGTCCGACCCAGCTGCTTTAAAATTGTGGAAATCCTGAACTGCGATGCCATGCTAAAACATAACAAAACTCAAAATGAGTTGACTATCCATCTCTATTGCCAAAACAATCCGGTGAAGGTCAGGGGTGGGACTGATTTCAACATTTCCAGCAACAGATATAGAAGTGTGTTGTAACCACTCACAACATCCTTTCGGTCCAGGTTGTCCAACACAGTGCTGAGCAGTTGAACACATGCCTCGTGGTCTGGCTTATTGGAGTGGTCATCCAACTGTCCACTCAGTTGGTCAGTCAGCAGTGGTAAGAGGACATCTCGACACTCTGAGGAAGACGAAGACGACATTCAAATCTCCTATTCTATAGCTCATTTTTATATATACAGATTTTGAATTTTATAGACAGTATAAAGTTGAAAATGGGAGGTAATATTGCACCTGGTAGTTTAAAAAGGTCACTCTCCACTATCTTACACATGCAACCAAGCTTCTGGCGCACTAGCTGAGAGTCAGGGATGCTTTCGATGAACTTCGTCAGAAGAACACTAATTGATAAAACACAGGAAAACATTGAAAATAAATAAGGGATAATTTGAATAATTTCAGAGATGGAAATCTTATTGGATGGCATTACCTGAGCTCCACAGGATCAAAGACATTCTTGATGTCATTAATGATGGTTGGAAGGTATTTCAGTATTGCCCCCTAAAAAAAACAAAATGAGGCTTACATATTTTACCTATATGTTCCAATAAAAAAAATATTTACATTCCTTGACAGTTTATGGAAAAGGTAAGCTAGTTTGTAGAGGCTGAAATTTCATAAATTAAGTGTTGCATTAACAGGCTATGCCAGGTTAACCCTTTATTGGCCTTGAGGTATATGGCTATGTGTAAATATATATCTTACGGAAAGAATATGAAAAGCACACACTTTAGATTTCCTGCACTTGTTGCTGCTTTTCTTGATTATGTAACCTATCAATCTTAAGGATCCATTCAGCAACAAAATATAAATGTTCCTGTCAAATATGGGGTAGGTGCAACAAAGGATAAAAACATATGAAATACTTCAACGAAAGGAGTACGTTGTCTCCACCTGGCAACACATTTCTCCCTAATTAGGCATTTCAACACACCTTAGTCACTTAATTAAGTGACTAAATACAAGATTAATTATTTAGCTCTCCTAACAATTGCAAGTCATGAATGCATTAATTAAGGTGTTTCCCCAGTTAAATTTCTTAAAAATAAACACACATTTGTATTTCATTACATTTATAAATTTGTTCAAAAGAACCCAGGGAGTGACAAAGTAATTTTGTAAGTGTATAGCAAATACAGTAATTATTAACCATAACACTGTAAATGACAATATTATATACAACATAGTTACTCCATTAGCAGGAGTGATGGGGCAACTTCTGGTAGCTCTCTGACATAATGTATAGTATTTTACGGTAGTCACTGCATTCAAATGCTCAAATTTTTTTATGTCTTAATATTTTCAAACTGTAGGAAGGTTCTAGAGTAAGAAGCTACACTATCCAGTACCATGTTAGTATCCATATTTTCTCTCCCATGAACTCACCTTTATCTTCACTCCCTCATCCAGCGGTCTGTCCATGAGTGTGTTGAAGGAAAGGAAGAGCGTCCGTATAGAGTTTAAGAAAGCATCCCCATCTTCACTGGTCCCATAAAATCTGAGTAAACAAGAATACATAAGCATACATATGCATCAGATAAAGAGAGAGTTTCATTGCCAAGTAAGTTTCACAACAAACATGGAATTTGTTCTCGCCCGTTGGTGCAACATTTTATACAAAAGAAATAAGGCAAATAAAAATAAATGAGAACAATGGACTGAGCATAAAAACAGTAGACTGAGCATTAATAAATTACCCAAAAAATATTTTTGATGCAAGATTTTGTCCATTTGAGGTTAGTGTTTGAATGTGGGGAGCGATTATAGATTTGTCCAGGTGAGGGTTGTGTGTGTGTGTTTGTGTGTGTGTGTATATGGAGAGCTATAGTCAGTTTGGTTACGGGGGCATGTTCATGAGGCCTATTGCTGCAGGAAAGAAACATACATGTATCTCTAGAGTTGAGGCAAAGAACTATACAATCGTTTTAAACAATTCCATAGTTTTTCTGATATATACTGACATTTAAAAAAGTGCTTTACAGATCTAGTTATTGGATTATCAACATTGTAGAACTAATTTAAGTTTAGTAACTTTTCATGCATAATAAATGGTAAGACAAGTGACAGTGACACACCCTAGAGCTTTAACTTTTTATAGCAGACCAAAATGTATCCGATGACAGAAAATGCCTGGTCTAAATCCCACATAGGCCCGCCAAATTGTTTTAACATGTCTGGCAGTGAAAGTAAACTTTTCTCATGCATTTTGTTAGTCAGGCTGGTTCATACTATACAGCTTTGTTTTTTAGACAGTCTAATTTCAAGAGAAATGCACTCTGTCTTCTGTTAATTTGCGCTTTCATTTATTTGTTAAGTTGGTTATAGTTCGAGCATATTCATTACATGGACTGAATGCATTTAGGTCTCATAAAGCGCATTAGGGATGTCTTGGTGATGGGTCGTCTCAGAACAAAAAGCTATTTTTTTGGCATTAGTAACCAAATCACGTTGGTAAAGGGAGCAGTTCATTTGGCCCAAAGAACAATTATTTTCAAACAAGGTAAAAATTTATTCACTAAAGATTGTACATTTTCCAGTAGGGTAACAAGTAAAACAATTTAATAATAGAAGGTGATCCAATAATTAGGACAGGAAAGCTGTAGATTATTTGAACATGTTAATTAATAAATCACTAGTATAATAATACATTTGAATAATTATGTTTACTGCCCTCCAGAGCTGCAGAGCTTCTGAAAGAAATGTACACTCCTTACAGAAAGCAGCATGATTGTCTACATTTGTCTGCATCTGTATAAGAAGAAGGAAGTAAATGGCAATTATACCGGAGATAGAGGACCCGGGACTGCACAATAAACCGGAACATGTACTTGAGGGCCTTGAGGGCTGAATATAGTCGCTCAGCTAGGTCAGGTTCCTCTGCATGGCCCACATAGTAATTCAGGACCTTACTCAGCTTCCTGAAAAAGTTAGATAATGGGGCACTCATATTAGTAACAGCATATCATTCACTGCAAAACAGAGGGAACCTGAGAAAAAATGTACTTACATATAAGCCAGAGTGGCACTGAAATGCTTGTTAATGTACGTCTCCAAAACCGGGTTGAAATGTTGGAACTTTATATCTCCAATCAGTGTTATTATGAACACCTAGAAGAAAAGCAGACCATGGTCAGGAAAAATTATACATAAAAACCTGCTTGGAATCATTTTAGCAGGAATTGTTTCTGATTTACAATTGTAAGGATCTTCTAAATGGAAGGAGAAAATAGTTAAAACAGAATTCACACCAACATGCTTAAACCAGACTTGAGTCTTCTTATAATTAATGAATAAACAATAAGAACAAAAAGAGAATATGAACATCTTGTTAACATTAAAATACAGTTTTTCCGAAAATCATTGGCATTCGTGATGCCAACCTGAAAGATGTCTATTCAATGTCCTTTGCAAAGTGGAGAATAATGCATTTTGAGAGAAGTGTCAAAGTTCACATGTGTTGCTGGTTTGAGGATGGACTGAGAAACGAATACTCTGTGCCGATGAATAGAACATTGCCAAAATGAACTAGTAAACAGACTTGCTTATATTTGATTAACACTTCAAACTGAGCTAATTGCCTAATTACCAACAGAAATTGAGGTGCAGGAAGGAATGGCAATTAGAAATATATATAAATATACATACATACATACATACATACATACATCTCACAACCAACCCTTAGTAGAAGCACTGTTTCAACACTTAGTAGTAGCACTATATTATAGCAGTATGACTATTGCAGTAACCTACCTAGCAAACCTGGATGTTGCCATTTTGAGGGAACTCACAATTCTACATCCCTATATAGGTCAGTCCATAGATTTTTTTTTAAATAACATTAAGAACACTGATGACATACGTTTGGCATGCTACTGCTTTGTTGATTTGTCTGTTTGCTTCTGAATTCTTGTTTGGTTGAACGGTGACATTCTACTTCAACCTTCAGCTTTATACTAGAGGGCAGCTTGGTTTTTGCCAACATATCTAGACTTTTGGAGCTATCCATTATCCTCCCAACCATGACCAGAGCCTTTGTCCCCACTGAAGAGAAGCACCCTTAAAGCTGACACTACTATGACTGACAGTAGGCATTGGGTACTTAGAGTGATGAGTCATGTAGGCTTAGCGCCAAACATATATTTTAGAATAAAGACAAAAAAGGTATAACATGGACTCCATAACAAACCATAACAGATCTTCTCATAAAGTATAGGGAAATGTATACAGGCCCTTACATTTCACTCTTTCTTTTACGTTCAAAGGGCCCTTACTGTAAGTACTGTATCAAAATGTCAGTGTCCCAACATTTTGAGATAATGTTTTGTTCTTTTCCTAAGACTAAAATCCAGCCGAACAGGTGGTTTGCATTCATAATTAGATGAACATTGTCAGATCCGATTGAAAGCAATCAAAAAAGGAATTAGTTGAAAGTGGATAGATAATCAACTTCTGAAACAGACCCAAAGAAAGCCCATAAGATGTGCATGTTCAGGTGGGTGTGGCTTGAGCCCTGCAAATACTGTCTTCTGGGTGTAAGTCAAGCACCACTCCATAACTCACCAGAGCATTGAACAACAGGTTGTCATAAGTGTCCTTCTCTGAAGTCTCCATCATGATGCTGAATAGGGCATCAAGTGTGTCCTGTAAAAACTAAAAACACAAAACAATAATATAGCTACAAGCAGCAATGAATGGTGTTCACATTCATTGTTTCAAAGAAAGACATACATTTACAGTATTTTCTAGACTGTAGAACTTCACTGCGGGAGTGAAGTTCTGAAGAAAACTAAGTCTCTGCTCATGAGAAGCATCTCCACACCATGGTGTTAACACAATAATACTTCACTCTAGATATGGTCAGAGTTGAGGCAAGGCAGTGTTAGGTTTATGCCACACAGCACAGGCCAAAAAGCTCAATCTTGGTATAACCTTGGGGACTGAGGGTTTTGACATGAGTTGACCAATGCATTAATACTAGGCAGGTTGAACTGTTATGACCCTCTGAACAAATCATAACAGATCCATGAAATTAAACTCTGCCGTTAATGTAAATTCAGTGAAAGGATGCTTAAAAACGTACAATAGCAACGTTGTGCAGTGAGCGACAAGTTCCACCATGACACGGCAACAAAACCACTGAGCAGTAGCAACAAACTTCCTGCACAGCTTAATGTACTTCCAGATTCATGTTGTTTTAGCTCAGGCAAAACACGCTGGTAATTAATATTACGAGACAAAATCATTTTTTTAAATTATTTATTAGAAAGCATATTATTAGTTTTTACTCTGTGTTTAAATGCTAGTATTTCTTTCAAAATCTCCACAACACAAAAGTTATTGGGCTCAATACCGGGTCAGATTATAATCATTGTCAGTGTTTCACAATAAAATATCAAACACAACAACATCTCAAGTAACCATTTGTAATTCACTGTTACTCTAGTTATTGTTTTGCCATTTCCAAACAAGAGTTTATACTGGATTTCTTTGACCAGGTCAAGAAAATCCTCCAACAAGAATATCTTCCTATAAATATATTTATATGTTGAAGTTTAATGTCCCCTCTGGTCACACTGAAATGTCTTCCCAGTTAAAAAGTCCTACAGTAACTTCCAAACAAAAAACAGACAAAATAAGTGACATCTGATTCTACTCCATTAAAAGAGGGACAGCAGTGCATCTCTCCAACCAGATGACCAGATGCACATCTGAACCTCATTTTGAATGGTTTCATGATTTGTTGTAATATGTGTTTTTGGAGCATCATAGCAATTTCATTAAGGTAACCATGTGACCAGAGTGCACATTTAAGGAGACTTGCTCTGGAGCAGTTAAACTTGCCTTGACAATCTCCCCTCCCTCTACCTCCATCAGGCGCTGCAGGTTCTGTTCCAGCTCTTCAGGATTTGACCTCCAGTTCAACAAACCCAGCAGATCCACTGGGGAAAAAAGGCAAAATAATAACAGAAGTCAGTCAAAGTATTTTTATTGTCAAATGCACAAAATAACAGTGTTGTTCTGAGCAGTGAAATTGTTATTACATGGCACGCAACATCTATGCTGTAGAATTAACTAAAATATAGTATGGTCCGCTTGTAAGGAAGTCCAGGATCCAATTGCAAAGGGAGTAGTTAAGTCCCAGGTTTCTGAGCTTAGGAACAATCTTAATAGTTTTGAATGCAGACCTATAGTCCACAAACAGCATCCTCACGTATGTGTTGCCTTTTTCCAGGTGGGAAAGGGTGACGTGTGTCTTTAGGGCGATGGCATCATCTGTAGATCTATTGGGGTGGTATGCAAAGGTAAAGGGGTCCAGGGTGTCAGGAAGGGCGGAGCAGATGTGAGTTCAGACCAGGCGCTCGAAGCACTTTATGATGATGTATGACAGTGTTACAGGGCAGTAGTCTTTCAGGCAGGTGATGGACAGCGCACCGCCTGAGGAAATGTCCTGGAATGCCATTTGGCCCTGGTGACTTCCACTCTATGAAAAGCTCTCCTCACATTGTCCGTGGCTAGGGGCAGAGTGAGTCGTCCTGGTCCTTAACAAGCCTTCCAGAAGGAATGGTGTTGGTCTCCACAAACCGTGCATAGAAGTTGTTTAGCTTGTCAGGTGGCAGGCTGGGCATCATTGCGGTTTCTTCCATTATAGTCTGATGTGTGGCAGTCCACACCACGTGTCTGGGATCAGAGCTGTGGCAGTTAGACTCCAACCTATCCCTGTAGACTCTTATGTAATCTCTGATGGATTTCTGTAGGTCTATCTGGACCTCCTCAAAGCCTCCAGTCCCTGGAACTGTATGCAGAGGACTGTGCTCTGAGCTAAGCATGGGCATTGCCATTAGGGGCTTTTAATTTGACATTACCAGGGCTTTTGGTTGTGGAAAGTCTGAACATTTGAGTCTGTGTATTCATTGTTGTCCCCATCAACTGGAACACAGAACATCTGCCAATATGTTGTTTCAAAGCAGTTCTGGACAGTGGAAATGAATCCCTCATTCCAGTGTGGAACTGGCCGAAAAACTGGTTTGTCCTGTTTTAGATGTTGTCTGTAGGCTGAGAGGAGAAGAATGGAGGGGTGATCCCCCTTACCAAAGGCTGGGTGGGAGAAGAGGTTTGTAGTGGTTCTGTATTTGTGAATAACAATGGTCATTAGTCTGAGCAACATTGGTAGGAATGTTAAAGTGCTAATGGTATTTTGGCAAAACTTACCTCATATTAGCCCAGAGGTTTCCAACCAGGGGTACTTGAATACTAATGACACCATAGGCTTACTAATGAAATTAACATGAGGGGTTACTTCAGGGCTACTCCAAGCAAAACAAAATATTTTGGGGGGTACAGTTACTGAAAAAGGTTGGGGGCAATTGTATTAGCCTCATTGAAGTCACCAACAACAATAGAAGCTGCTTCAGGATGAGCGTCCTCTAGTCTATTAATTATTATAGGTCCTCTAGCACATGCATTTTATCCACCTGCGGGTGTATGAAGACTACTGTGATTATAGCAGAGTGGAATTGCCGCAGAAGGTAAAACGGCTGTACTTTTATACCTAGTAGCTCCTTGTCTGGTGAACAGTGTGTTGAAAGTACTGCAACATCCAAACCAGCGTGAGTTATCAATAATGTAGATCCCTCTGCCTTTATGCTTACTTCTGTCCTGAAAAACCAGCTGGTTGGCCGAGTCTGGGACCATAGGGTCTAGCCAGGTTGCAACAAACTCCAGCAAACAGCAGTTTACAGTATCTCAATGGAAGTCATTTGTTTTGTGCATAGTTTGTCCATTTTATTCTCCAGAGATTGAAAATGTGAGTAAAATGCTCGGTAATTGCAGATTGCATTATCTCATCCGAGATATACATAAGATTCTGGGACATTTGCCTCTTCTGCCTCTTCTGTCGGAGTATTCATAAACAAATCGGTGGCAGGACAAAGGAATCACAGCAAGTGCTCCAGTAAGTAGAGAAAAGTCAGTATTCGGGGTTGAAGGAACTTCCAAAAGTGCTAGTTGATCATACTGTATGAGCAACAGTGCAGCATAAACAAAAATTAAAATGATATAAACAGTAATAAGCAAAACAACCTTTCTCTACAGTACACTGTAGCAAAGCAATATTATAGTTAAGCTTCCATGCATTTCACGTAAACACCACTTTGATTTATAATACGAGATAATATGTGAGACTTTCATTCTATTTGATTCTACTTGTTTTGGTCCTACATTACCATTCTGGGTAAGTTTTGTGGAACAGGTTAGAGTGCCAATCTGGAAACTGTCCTTGGTTAGAGGGATGACTGAATGGTTCAATGTTTTCCCTGTCTGCTTCTCTTTCTCCTCCACCTCAGCCCAGGTGCCTGGGAGTGTCAGGTATGTCTTCACATCCTCAGACTTCTTCATGTCAACCTGAGACATTTAAAAAGTAATTAAATAATTAAACATGCATTACTGCAAAATGGAAGATACTGTCCAATTTTTGTTTCATTTAAAGTATCTAAATAGTTGCATGTGAGTGTCACAGCTATGCATCAGAGCCCTAGTAACACCAAGCTGTCCGCATTCTACAGGTTCTGTGACCACAACGTGCATTACATACTGAAATGTAGTGTCCGTTACAAAGGCATGGTGCTGTGCATGTCCCACCTTGTAGACAACTAGGTCATGTCTGCCGTCTCTTAGTGTGGTCCCATCTCCTTTCATCAGGCGGACGAACGCCATGCCAAACGGCTTTTCTGATTTGTCTCTAGCTGAAGAAAAAACAGCAGTGTCACTGGGGAATCAGTCAACAAACTATTGTGTTATCTATCGATCTCAAAGGGGTGAGATCTATCAATCTCAAACAGGCAGACTATCTTAGGATAGTCTGCCTGTTCATTGAATGTTTTAGTGTTGTGAGGTACTTACAGTCCTGAGATGATCTGTGTCGAAACATCACCCTGAGATGACAGCGTCCCACATCTTCAATAGGTATAGTCACCTTGTAGGGGATAAGAAAGTTAGAGGACAAGGAGATCATACACATATGTACGGAGTCCAACTTTAAGAATGATATCATGGTAAACAGGAGGTGTCTCCAAACTGTTTTAGCATAAGCCCAACTTAAACAAATAGTAAAACCTGTTGCAACCTACAATATTTTCTGCAACTACCCTAAGTCAGAGTTTTTCCTGCATTCACAACTCAAAGGCGACTGCCTTCCCAAAATCTCGCACCGACTGTGTGTATTGGTTTGTTTGTTTGGGTGCTGCACATTTAAGTTAATCTAGCATGCAGTATAAGACCATGGCGCTTTCATACAGAGCAGCATAGGGAACAGCCCCTCCCCATAAGCAATGTCCAACCTTAAACCTCTGGCTGACCTGAATACCTGCCCATTTTCTGAAAACATCTGAATCTCTACTTTAGAGTAATAGCGGTCTCAAGAGCTATTCACCTCTTGAGACCCCTGGTATAGAGCTATATCCAATTAGGAAAGTATTTAGGAACTTGAGTAACCATAAGAAGAATACAGAGGACTTATTTCCCTAATAGAGAAAACTGATAATAAAGTTGTGTGGTGTACCTTCACGGTTTCGTTCCAGCTAGGCTGCTTGACCTGGTAGTAAATGACTGACTTGTATTCGGTGATCCCATCATATCCTGCTCCAGGAAATATTGCTTTCTATTGAAGAGGGAACATTTTTGTAAAATTATGAAATCTATTAACCAGTAGAACTGTTTAACTTAAAGGAACTTGGAAATAATACAGAATGTATTATTCCAAGGATATTCTGAGCTTCAAACAAGAAAACACATTCAATACTTATATATAGATTATTGTATATAGATTCATTAGAATACCTCAGAATATCTAGGGTGGAACCACTTCAGATAAAAATGTTTAAATAAATGTGGCACATGTTAAGACCACACCCTTACCTCCATGAGATTGCCATCATCGTCTAGTACACTCATCATCACCTCAACATTTTTGGGTGTTGTTTTTTTACCACGGTCAAACTCCCCCTGCAGCAACGTCACGTATATATCGTTCCTCACGTAACCTAATGGAAAAGGATACGTTGAAGAAAACAACGTATTTATCTATCAATCTATTGATGGATAGAAATATGAAAATGTAAACCTATGGCACCTGGGAGGATGATCTCAGGGAAACCCATCTTTCTAACAATGGCGGTGGTACGATCCACAAAGTGGGGATAGTCCTTCCTAACCTGGAACAGGTCCCCAGGAAGCAGCTTCATGGTCACAAACAGCCCTGAGAACCCAGCAGCAGAAAGCAAAAAAGTCTATATAAAATATAAATAACAAGCTACTAAAATAACACCACATCCTTTGTTAGTTCTCTTTTGTTTATAAAAGGACATTGTTTGGTCAGCTATCAAGGAAAGTACAACCCCTTTTCCAAAAAAGCTGTGCAAAACGCTGCATAAAATGCCCATAAAACAGAATGCAATTATGTGCATATCATTTAGTCCCCATATTTAATTGGAAATATTACAAAAATAACATATCAAATGTTGAACCAGAGAAATGTTACTGCTTATGGAAAAATACATGCCCATTTTGAATTTGAACTTTTTTGGAATAGTGTTCTTTTAATAAAGACTGATTCCACTAGGTTTTAGGATTTTTTACCAAATCTGACCAAATCTGCTCAAATCAGTGAACAATGTTTATTGGAATACCAGTTTTGAGAGAAATATGTCAGATAGAGCTAATCCAATAAAGGTAATATTCATAATTACCAGCTTTTTGAATTGTAAACACATTTTATAACAGGAATATTCCAGTCATATACATTACTGTCAAAAACATGTAAACATATGATATTTAAACCTATTTTGGAGATAGCCAGAACGTTTGAATCCAGCTTGCAGATCTGCCCAAAGATACTGTCCAAGATAGGGAGTTAGTAATGTAATATTGTTGCTTCATCATCACTTTTGCAACTTTTTGTCAGTCAAGGTACTGTAGAGTGTGTTCTCTCCAGCTTACAAGGATTACTGTTTAGACTCCCTGGTTGAGCAGGCAGAATGGCATTGGATGTGTTTCAGAGGACACATATCTCAACTGTCCACTGGAAGATGCTGCATTGAGGCTGGGCCTCAACTGACTGAATGGATATTATGTACATGAGGAGAAAATGATGTAAAAAAACAAACTAAAAACTATTTTTGCTCTTAAAAGATGTCTAAAGAAAAATAATTCTAACACAATACAACAAAAATCTAATGTCACGGCCATACAATTTATCCCCTGTGATTTCAACAATCTAATCCTGAATAAAGTACATTCCTTTTTATTTTATATTTCTTTCTGCACAAAGTGAATGACTCTTTACCCTGGCCCTTGTGGTTGACCTCCCGGGTGTTAATGACTTTGTTGAAGACGGCAGTGAGAGGCTCATTCTCTCCAATGACTCGAGATGGGAGGAGAGGAGACATAATGAGCTGTCTCTGACGGATGTAGGTCTCCATTGCGATCCTGGGAGTGACGAGGAGGAAGGAGATGAATAAAAGAGACAGAGCTAGAAATGAATTGTAAAAGCTATCCATGTTACCCAAATACTTAAACAATTAAACATATTTTTATAATGTCAAGACTGAGAATCTGCACTGTTCTTGAACTGGATATGTTTTGTAAAATATTCAGTTTTATAGTTAAAAGTAGACATTGAGCATAGACTTACATGTTTTGTTTAACACGGCTTCTACTGAGCCACCCACCTGTGAAGTTTGACACTTGTAACATGGTAGTGGTGTCAGGGTATATTCTATGGAGCTTTAATGTGGAGTAGTTAAATCAATAATAGGTAAAAGAAATGTAATTCATGGCAGTGTCTAGAGTTGATTGAGAATGCATGAATGTCTTTGAAGCTCTTCTATAAATCCAAATTGTACTTTTTTGATAGAATTATGACTATGAAGTTACATTTCAGAAGACAAGGGGGAAAATACATTTAGAAAAAAACCAATCCTGCCTTCAATTTTCAATATTTTCTATTTTACAGTTATTTAAAATGTATGTAAATGTATGAGTGCTACTCAGTCACTTTCCTTGTTAATATTTGACTCAACCAAATAAGATCTTAGTGTTTAAAACTGGTTTGATAATAAATCCAAGGCCAAAGACCTGAGTAACGAAAGCAAAAATGAAAGGGGACTATTAATAAGGGATATGTTAACATGTGGACTTTGTTCGCTCAAGAACTATAGCCACGGGTTTAATGCCGATGGCTGCGAAGTGTAAAACACAGTCAACAAAATGTTTTCTGAGAATTAGATTGAATGCTAGCCAAGACCCAATCATCACACTTATTTACTTAGACAATTACACTTGCAATTACAACATAACATGTCATTCAAGGACTGAGGGTGTAGAGCAGAGGGCTGCCTACTTTGCTTTTGGTTTGCAGCCATGACAAAAATTACAAGAGCCTGTGAGACTCACTGTTGAAACGGAATGAAATGCTGCTTCTCCTCATCATCTGCTTTTCCATGGGCGATGTCTGTGATGTCCATCACTGTGAAAAGAGATAATGACATTGTGAATGTGGTGAAAAATATGCCATGGCTATGTTAATAATCTGCAATCAATTAAATTCCCCAAATCTCCCCTTGCTCTGCTGGAAAGGTAACAACTGATTCTACTCTATCACAGAATTCTAAAACAGAAAGTCAAGCAATCTGGCCATGAGCTGAATTTGGCCACGAGCACACCTAGATCATACCATTCTGCCAAAAGATATTCTCTCATTTGGTGTTTTGATGATGGTGGTGAAGAGAGACATCTAAAAGCTGTCTGATAAAGGTGATAACTGAGAATAACTTTGTAAAGATTTGCAGTGGCCATTCCCTCTAAGAGGACTTGAGGACCCAAACCAAAATAATATTTCTCAACATGAAACAAATGTCAAACAGAACCAAAAGTCCACGTACCATTCAAAATTCAGTGATACGAGGCACTTGGTCAGGAGTTAAAAACATTGACTGCCCTGTATTTCTTTAAAAAGTAGGATTTTTACTTGAAGTCAATTAAAGATAGATGTGTCATATATTCAGTGGAGATGTAATTCTTAACTGTTAAAAAAATTCTCCTTAAATGTTGGCATCCCAGACAACAAAAGCTATTATTGTAAGACCCAGAAGGGAAAGCAAGTGCAGTTATGGTCAGTGGTTTTCAGGCTCCTATCCAGGAAAGGCAAGCAATTTTATTTTGGACTTCATTTACCTACATTATACAATCAACCTGAGTATGAAGGACAGTGTTCCCATTTAGGATTAAGTACATACATGAGTAAACCAGCAACAGAGCATTAAAATACATCTCACCAGCCACTCCAAATGGCCTTCTTAAGCCACTTGTGTGTTTCTTGCCCTCTTTCAGCTCCATGCTGCCCACCCTGATGATCTGACAGACGAGGAAGAGACGCGGCCTAATCAGGTCACTACTGCTCAGGTCCTGGCCAGAGGGCAGAGAGGAGAGACTTTGAATGCAGAAATGGATAATATAATGTAAATAAACAGCATGGCAAAACATTTGTTATATGCTATTAATTATTATATAACACTATAATGTATGTAAGCAAAATAAATTAAACAGCATAGCCAGTAATCCATCACTGATATTGTGAAAGTTCTCATAATATTTCGTAGGTTGTGGCAGAAAAACGTGTGTGTTCTTCGGGATGATCAAGTGTTTGAATAAGGATCTCCCCAGTGACATAGTCATGGACCAAGCACAGAATATAAAAATAATAATCTTGAAATTACTCATAATAAAAATAACTCATGTACACATATAGTTCTGTTCAAAAGTAAGTGAATCCCTTGTGCAATTATCGATTTTTTTAGTTCTCAATGAAGTCTGTAGTTAATCAGGACCAGTCTTTTTAAAATAAGTGATGCCCAAGCTGCATTTGTTTAATCGTGTAGGTAAGTAAAATTTGGAGGGTAAATTATTGGGTACCAAATGAATAAATAAAGGAGGGATCGTAAGGAAAAAGTTGTGGATGTGACTGATAAAGAGAGACAAGACACCTGGTCAGTTTGGTGTTACCCATACAGTTGAAAGCAAAACACCACGCAAAGGGAAAGAAGCTCTCAGAGGACTTCTGGGAAAGGCTAATGAGTGCACATCAGTCTGGCTACAGTATACAAGCATCTCAAAAAGAATTGAGCTTGATCAGTCCACTGTGAGATTTACAAATGGAGAGCATTTAACACGACAACTCAGCAAATGATGTGGATGCCCTTCCAAATCATCCCCAAGAGCCAAAAGGAAAATAATAAGTAAGGTAAATGGCAACCAAATGGCATTCACAGAAGGGTTGCTAGGAAGAAGCCTCTGCTGTCAAAAAAGAAAACCAAACTGCAAAACTGACCCATTAGGTCACAATCCAAACTGCCATATTTAGTGAAAATCCAACAACGCCTAGCACCAAAATAACCTTATACCAACAGTCAAGCATTGTGGTGCGATGTCAAGATCTGGGAGCGGCATTTCGTCCTCTGGGCAAATGCACATCACCATGGGAACCATGAATTCTGATGTATTGATGGATATTATTGAACAGAACATCCGGCCATCATCAAGTCAAGGGAATATACAAAAAAATGGCTTGAGAGAAGGATGATTTGTGTTTTGGATTGGCCCGGTCAAATTCCTGACTTTAATCCAATCGAAATGCTGTGGTCTGAAGCGGCCCATACATGACAGACCCCTCAAACCTCATTCAATTGGCTGAGATCTGGCTGAGATCTGAGTTTGTGTGTAGATCATTCCAATACTACATATTTTGCAAACGGAAATCAATCATGAAAATAATTGATACCTATAGCCTGAGATTAGTCCCTAGTCTATTGGTTAGGGCACATGGATAGTATATTGCAACTACCATGGAGACACATGATATCATGAAGTAGAAGAAAGTATTTAATATAATTTACCGTAAAGAGGGCAGGCAGATTGTTGAGTTTCTCAATCTCTTTGGGCATGCCCATGCTGTCCCAACGAACAAGGAAGTTCTCACTGCAAACATACGATATTCAATCAGTATCCCAACATATAGTGTGCACATATGTGTTTTCTCAAATAATACAAATAAAGAATAAACGCCTACATAGAGTAACCTTTCAAAACAGTTGGTTACAATAGTTTTCAGAACACAAACAATCTTATATATAACTGAATAACAAATGGTACCCTGAAATGTTCTGAAAAACAAAAACCCATTAAGGTGACTGGTTATATCTTAAGATATGCTGAAATAAAAAGATACAAATGGAATCATATGGCTTGCATAAGTATTAAACCCATGTGCTGAGGTAACTCCCCGTTAATTCAGATTAAATAAACCTTTCCATCTGTGAACCATTAAAGTCACTATCACATATTGCTCCAGTCAAATATATCATGAGCTCTGCATAACACAGGCCTGTATGGGAGGGTGGCAACAAAAAAGCCATCAATCAATAAATACTATCAAAAATCATGTCAGGAGTTTGCTAAAAAAAACACTATGGTCAGACCAAGATAGAGCTTTCTGGAAAAAACTCCAAGCCCTGTTTGTGGTGCAGACCTAATACGAAGACACACTCTCTGTACAGGGAGGTATAGTGGCAGTAGCATTATGCAGTGGGATTGCTTCTCAACAGCGAAAGAAGCTGCTTCACTCCACCCAAATCTGCTGTTTGGGAGGAAATTCACGTTTCAAAAGGAAACTGGTCCTAAGCACGAGGGTAAAGCGACAATGGAGGGCATGAATAACAAGGTGAATGTCTTACAGTTGCCCAGTCAAAGTCCTAATGTCAACCCCATTGAGAATTTGTAGCATGATTTGAGAATTGCAGTCTACAAGTGACATCCAACAGACTTGAATGACTTCTAATGAACTGAGCAAATCTGCCAAGTCTGGGCCAAATCCCTCCACCACTGAAAGCAAAACTGTTACATTTACATTACCAGAAACAACTTAAAGCTGCAAAAGATGGCTCTACTAACTATTAATGTATGAGGGTTGACACTATGAAATAACAACCTATTTTAATTGTCTTTTTTTTCAAAAAATAATATTAAAATAAACTAAATTTACCATTTGTAATTCAGTGACATTTCTTTATTGATCAGGGTTCTGAATACATGCAAGAAACTTTACAAGAAATGTAGAAAACACATGAATGCTTCTCTCAGATGTCAGAATTGCAGGTGGGGATGTTATCTAGTTCAGAACAAGGTAATTCATGTAAGTGCATTGATATAAGACCTGATGAACTCAGACTGGTCTGGGTCATAGAGTGACATGAGCAGCTCTGCATCCTCCCCAATGTTACACACAAAGTTCTTGAGGTTCATGAGGAGACTGTATGTGTGCACTGTGCTGAAAAGGGACTGGCGCCTCATCTCCAGGTTCTGCAGGCGGGTCTATAAAGAGAGGTCATACAAACAACATATGAGCTCACCAAGCACTGGGCAGGGCTAACTCTACAGCCACAGGTTGGTCAGAAATACATATCAGACAGAAAACTGGTGGCCCTTGCCTTCTCCTCCTGTATTCTCTCATCTATACTGCGAGATGCGGTTTCAAAGGCCCGGAACAGACTGACTGTGCTGGTGCAGTCTGGGTCCAATGTGTTCCCTGCATCGTCTCTCACCACCAAGTCCAAACCCAGAATCCTGTACAACAGAATGCATCAAAATAACTGTACATGGATTTACAAGAGCATGATAACAATATCATTCTTAGTGCCATCACTCAGTGCCGTAAAACTTTACAAGCAATTTCATGTCACAATGCAATTCATACCGATTTCCATAGTCAATCTTAGCTGTGACTTTTTTCCTGAGTTCCACTAGGTCATCCTTGGGCAGTGTTCCCGATACTATCTGTGATCGATACTCAATAAGACTGTAGGCCATCTGTTGTACACCTCTAAACAAAGTGGTCTTGTTTTTCTGTCAAACAAAGTCATATTCATCATAATCACAGTCACCCAGGCTTACAGAATAACAATATTTTTAAACTCTGTGTCAGAGATGAATATCAGCATAAGGGTAAAAGTACTTTCTTAACGTGAAGATCATACATATAGGGAACTGGATTAGAAACTAGTTATCTCAACGTACCACATAGAGCTTGTGCCATATTTGTGCCCATTCCCTCAGTGTGGCACCTAGCTCAAGTACAAGAGGTACATCACTGGGGATAACTATTTCCTGTTGTCTAAAAGATGGACAAAAAAGAAGGATCAAATAGTGTATGTCTCTGATGCATTAAAGTTGGCATGCATCCCATCAAATATATAAAATTTCCACTGACATGATAGTTGATAGCAATGATAGCAATACATTACCCAGTCCCTTCAACTTTAGCCTCCTTAAGATGGATGTATGATGCTGGGAAAATTCCCTATGAAATGAAACAGAAACAAACTCTAATTCAAACTATTCTCAATTTTATAAAATGTATTAACAAATATTGTTTCCATACCTTCCGTGATTTGTTCCGTAATGTGTATCCTCTGTACCAGCCTATATTAAAGATGATAAAAATAAATGACAGAGATATAAGGGACCACTTCATCTGTACTTCTGTTGTACATTGCTAGCATTCAGTTTTGTCCTGCAGGGATTAATATTGCTTAGTGGTGTGCCTGGGCTCTAAATATTAGTTTAACTTTTTAAACAGAGTGGACAGGGCATATTGTTCAGACAAGTAAACTTTTTATTAAAATAACTATTTCATTTATATTTGAATTAAAACGTTCAAATTATTATGGTATCCGTTTTTTCAAGCAAAAATGCATCCAAAATAGTACATAAGTATAGTCACAGGATAATGGTTTGACTAATGAACAGCATTTACTTGTGTTATAAAACCACATGCCTCGTAACTTATTGCTTGAACATAGTTTTTCTCTTAAATACAGGGTGAGAGTAATCATAAACATAATTAATAGAATGTATCTATCAACAGTTAAATTAAATCTAAAAATAAAAGAACAGACAATTACAACCAAAAAGAAGAACATACTTATTTGAATGTTCTCAACTCTTAACATGTGTGTGGGTGTTTCTCTAGTGTTGCAGATTATTTTCCTGGTCTCTTAAGTTGACTTGCCTATCCAGCTTTGCTAACGCTGTCCTACTTTGTTTCTTTCTGGATGCCTGAAATTCTATGATTCAGCCCCTCAGATAAGCTTTATATGTTTTCCATGGTAAAGATGAAGAAGTCTCTCTGTAATCATTAAGGCTGCCCTAGTGTACCCAAACAAAGCTTTGTGATGTCATCATCACAAAGAAAAGACTGAGTTTTACACACAAATTATTGTATACTGACATTTGAAACAGCAGCTTCTTAAAGAGACAATCAACCAACAGGGGTAAAGAGGTGTGAGGTTTTTGCGCAAGTCTACATAAACTACAGTTGACCCCGTCTCCAGAAATATTTCAGATTCCAAGACGCTGGTGCCCCCTTGTACCACCGGGCTCCACTCTCCAGGGTGTGCTTTTCCATTGGGTCACAAATAATCAACTAATGTCTGGTGGATGTGTCGACTAAACTATAAAAGGCATTTTGAATGCACACATGACGAAAAAGGCCTGAAAAAGCCTGAATAAGAATAAAAAAGGTTATTCAGGGATCAAATTGTTTCATCCTCTCACCTACTAAAACACATCTCTCCCAGAAGCAAAGGTGAGACATGCTGATCATAAGGCACGGTAAACCTGTCAATGGCCTTTTACATGATGGGCAGTTAGTAAACAATTTCTTTATTTTTAGAAATGCTCTGCAGTTGTGCTAATAACCCTCAAAGTTGTGAAGCAAAACTCTCACATGCATTAAGAAAGCTGTTTTTTTGTATGCCTAGCAGTTATAAATTAACCTTACATAAACCACAAATTAAAATTAAAACGTGATTCCTGGGGTAAACTAGTTAAATCTACCTTACCCCATAACGCCGAGCAGTGAGTCGTGGGGATGTTGTGTGTTACTCCCTCAAATAAATAAAATTAACAAACATTTGCATGCTTTTCCCTGCATGACTCAAATAAAATAGTTAATATTCCTATCATAAGCCTTTACTGGGCACATTGAAATCCAAAATGCCAAATCACAAGTATTTACTTAAATGTAAGACTAAAATAGTGAAAAACTGAACTCTCAATGCTATTAGTAATGATACATTTAAAAGGTCAGCAGTCTAGCAGTAGAATCTAAGGAAATAACTGAATAAATCTTTATGTTGGAAAAGTCAGAAACCAAATATTTCTTACTCTTATTATTTTATTATTTTTTGGGGGAAATATAAAAAAATATATTGGTAGAACTAACTGAAATACTCATCAATTGTTAGTCTGAAGCCCTGTTTTGGGTAATACAATTCTGTTTGCTATCAAAGAAAAATGAGTATGGGACTTTTGAGAATTTCAATGCAAAAAATGTCAGCTGGACATGTTTTATACTGATGAAAATATCTATAAATAGTAATACGTAGTGCGACTTGTAAGTATGTGAACCCCTTGTGCAATAACCAGTTCACCATAAAATACTTAGTTACATAATCAGAACCGCCTTTTTCTCTGATGTAACAGGTTTATAGTTACCAATTCCATATGCTGGTTTAGTGGAAATTATGTGTGTAGTAGATAGAAAAAAAGGAATTAGTGCAGGTGCAAAAATAAGTGAACTCCATGCTGAATTTGTTAATCAAGTAACTACATCAGATGGGGTACCCAAATATTTGGGTACCAAATGAACCAATCAAAGGAGGGATCTTTAGGAAAGAGTTAGGGCAGGACACAGAGAAAAGAAACCCTGTCTGTTTTGTGTTGCTAATACAGGTGAATGGAAAACACACAATTCCAAGAGGAAAGGAGATCTCAGAGGACTCCAGGGAGAGGGTAGTTTGAGTTAACCAGTCTGGGGAAGACTTGAGCTCCATCAGTCCAGAGTGAGTCAAATCATTTACAAATGAAGCAGATAAAATAATGACAATAAAATAATGGCAACACATTGAAGCAGACACCCTTCCAAAACTTCCCCAAAAACCACAAGAAAAAAAAATACATTTGGTAAATGCCAACCCAAACACCTGGAGATTTGCAGACCTCTATTCCTACACCTAGAGATTCTGTGCCTCCAACAATAACAACACTATCTATAAAAGGCATTAATGGGAGGATGGCGAGGAAGAAGCCTCTGCTGTCAAAAATAAAACAAAACTGCTGTGTTAATTTTGTAAGAGACCATTTGGACAAACTTAGAGGTTTCTGGAAGACCCTTTTCTCACAATCAAAACTGCTATATTTGGCAAAACCCAAACACTGCATACCACCAAAATAACCTTATGCAAACAGTCAAGCATGGTCTGCCAACCAGACAACAACACAAAGTATTCAAGCAAATCTGCCAAAAAATGGCTCAGGAAAAAGAAAGTGTGTGTTATGGATTGGCCCAGTCAAAGACCAGACTTTAATACTATTGAGACACTGTAGCAGGACCTCAAGGAGACAGTACATGCCAGACACCCTTCAAAAGTCACAAAGTTCCGTAAGGAGTGGGCAAAATAAAAGATGCCAAAGACTAATTGGTGGCTTATTGGAAGCGTTTACTCCAAGTTATTATTGTTAATGGAGGTGCCACAAGCCTATGAATGAAGGGGTTTCCATATTTTGCACATATAAAATGAGTTTATGTTAAATAAATCCCTTGTGTTAAATAATGTATTCATTTGTTTCCTTTATTCGGAAATAATTCATTACAAATTGGGGTACATAAAGATGTTACATAAAGATAATACTTCATAAAAAAATGACTATACCTGTGGAATTCACATACTTTCAAGCAGAATTGCACAGAAGTTGTCAGTGTTTGTGAACTGATTCAATATTAATAAGAATCAGAGTTAAAAGGAAGAAAATAAACAATTAGACAACCCTGTTTGTAAGCTTTAATATGATATAAAATTCAACCATTTAACTTGTCTAGTGATGAAGACTAACATACCCCAGAGTTCTACGCTGATCTTTTTTTCAAGGACCATTTATGCACCTAAGTATACAAACATACAGTAGGCGTGCCCAATGGAAATATTTATAATAAGCACCTACATGTTTGGAGATCACATTCACCAGGCATCAACCATTTTAGGTTCCAACCTACCACAAGGAGTCACTGGAAGGCAAAGTACCTATTTACCAACACTAAAACGTCCAACCCTGCTCGGTTCTGAGCCCATCTACACCGCCAAGACTTCTGGCTGGGAACAGCTATACTGTGAGGTAGTGAAATTACTACTGCACCATTCTGGTACCCTTGTTATTAAAGCTAGAAACATAAAAAAACAAATTAAAAACCCCAGGTCGCACAGAAAAATATGTTTATAGTTAATGGGTGAATTGTAGAGCTCTGTCGCGTAGGAGTTGGGCATGAAAATTACGTAATCGCTGAACAGCTCAAGAAACTGAGCATTAATTCCGAAAATCGTAATACTTTGACGGCTTCAACAATAGTAAAACATGCATGTAAGGTTATTTTCAAATCAAAGTGGGGTGTAACCAGAAAGGAATTTAAATCATACTGAACAAAGATTACAAATACAATATAGATGAAACAGTTGAGAAAAGGGCAAACTAGACAGAGGTTATGTTATTGATTTCTTGTTAAACACAGGAGATGAGTGTATTAATTACAGCTTTGTTTTAATGTTTTATTAAGTTCCAAAGTGTTGCACAGAAGGTTTCTCAGCGTGTGACAGCTTGTTGAACACGAGTATGTGAGTAAACCTAGTGTGATATGTTAGGGCATGTTGTCTGTTCATGCTCACCTTCAAATGTCTCAAGTATGTGTACTGTGTCTCCCACCTGGAGAGACAGCTCCTGCTCTCCTCTGGAGTCATAATTATAGATTGCTAAATGAGAAATAAAGAAGGGCAGAAAAGAGAAAGCCTTACTATGGCAGTCTACATTTAAAACAACATACAAAATCACAATCTCCAGTAAGATTAACATTAAAGGAAAACAAAAAATAAGGAATTCCATATTATGTCAGGCATTTACTGCTGTGTAAAAACTATGTTTCGGCTTGACTGAAAGTCAAACACTGTTGAATTGAATTCATAAGTACATTTTTGTGGCACATTATGATTGTGGTGCTGGCATAAAACACTGTTTAATAAGGACATTGTTAAGGATATGTCTCCATTAGTGTGACACTAAGGGCCTTTTTACCTATAGAGCAAGCGAGAGAAGGCACCTTATGTTACATAACCAATTACATTATATTTCAATTTATCTATGCATCTACCAACAAAAATGCAAATGGTTGTAACCTTAAATCAAGGGACATGGTGGGGCAGCAATTTGACCAGCCCCTTACCATTTTCTACTGTCCAGACATCTTTTAATAGGCTACATGAGATAGCCTTCATAAAAAATATATGGCTACATAAAGCAGAATAAGATACTTGGCATTTTCATCCTCTGTTGAATAGTTACCCATTTCACATACAGAAATTCTGGCGAACTATTGGGACCTTGGGGTCGTTGTATACCTCACCACTGAGCCAGGAATTTATCGCTAGCAGTGTTCGTGATGAGGAGCAGTGCCCATGTTTCTAAAGGAAACCCTATATACCATCTATCTGGAGGTACTCTTTCTGCAATGTAACATTTTAAACTCTGCATTTGTTAGGGGCCAACTCCCCTTCTCAAGACTACAGCACCACCCAGCACACATTCAGTCGCAGTGACTAAACGACAGCCACTATTTTAGCCAATGCTCTAAATGGCAGTTATATTGTGTGTGTGTGGGTGACATTGAACACCATGCTCTACTTGAAAATAACAGCCATCTATGACAGTTGTATCCCTTTATAGACCAGCAAGATAATGTGGCACTTTGAGATGTTGTCCCAAAATTTCAGTCCATAAGAGGTATATGACCAAAGACAAAGCTGCGGTTTGAGCCTACCCACAAACCAGAGCAATAATGTGAACTTTGTTATAGTCTACATACAAAAAGAGGAAATATCCTCTACGGTTGTTGTGGCCGTGCATGAGCATTAAATGTACAGTTGTGGTCCTAAGTTTGAATACCCTGGCAGAAATTGTGACATTTTGGCATTTACCTGTTATTTAAAGGATAGTGATCATATGAAGCAATTTATCATCACATAGTTGTTTGGCTCCTTTTTAAATCATAATGATAAAAGAAATCACCCAAATGGCCCTATTTCAAAGTTTACATACCTTTGAATGTTTGACCACCTGTGGCTTTTTAAGTTGCAATTAGTGTCTGTGTATAAAGAGTTAATGAGTTTGTCAGCTCTTATGTGGATGCACTGAGCAGGCTAGAAACTGAGCCATGGGGTGCAGAAATAACTGTCAAAAGACCTGCTTAACAAGGTAATGGAAATTCATAAAGATGGAAAAGGATATAAAAAGATATCCAAAGCCTTGCAAACGCCAGTCAGTACTGTTCAATCACTTATTAAGAAGTGGAAAATTCAGGGATCTCTTGATACCAAGCAAGGGTCAGGAAGACCAAGAAAGATTTCCGCCAAAACTGCTATAAGAACTGTTTGGGATACAAAACAAAACCCACAGGTAACCTCAAGAGAAATAAAGACTGCTCCAGAAAAGAAATGGTGGTTGTTTCAAGGAGAACAATACGACAATACTAGAACAAAAAAATTGTTGCATGGTCGAGTTGCCAGAAAGAAGCCTTTACTGCGCCAATCCAACAAAAAAGCCCAGTTACAATATGTCCAGCAACACCTTGACACGCCTCACAGCTTCTGGAACACTGTAATTTGGAGTGACCATTGCACTATGTTTACTTTATGGTTACAACCATATGCGCTATGTTTGGAGAGGTGTCAACAAGGCCTATAGTGAACAGAATACCATCCCCATTGTGAAGCTCTGGTGGTGGCTCACTGATGTTTTGGGGGCCTATCAGCTCTTAAGGCACTGGGAATCTTGTGAAAATGTATGGCAAGATGAATGCAAGATCTTATCAGAAAATACTTGCAGACAATTTTCATTCTTCTGCACGAAAGCTGCACATGGGACACTCTTAGACATTCCAGCACAACAATGACCCTAAAAACAAGGCCAAGTTGACCCTCCAGTAGTTACAGTAGAAAAAGGTGAAGGTTCTGGAGTGGCCGTCAAAGTCTCCTCACCTTAATATCGTTGAGCCACCCTGGGGAGATCTCAAACATGCAGTTTATGCAAGACGACCAATGACTTTGCATGACCGGAGGCAATTTGCCAAGATGAATAAGCAGCTAAACCACCGACAAGAATTCAGGGCCTCATGGACAACTATTTCAAAAGACTGCAAGCTGTCATTGATGCTAAAGGGGACAATACACTGTATCAAGAACTAAGGGTATGAAGACTTTTGGTCAATAATTCTTTTTCTTAATTGCCATTTTATGTGTTATGATTGTGCAATACTGTTATAACCTACAGTTGAATGGGCCTTTATTTTATAAAGAAGCTAGAATTTTTTTTTTACTATATTTAACCTGGTTTTGAGTGAGGAACCAACGGATTTAAATTAAGAGACCACAGCAAATTGAACAGTTCTGCTCCTCACAAAAAGGTGCAGTGGTCTCTATTTTTTTTTCCGGAGCTGTGCACACGCACACGCACGCACACGCACACGCACACGCACACGCACACGCACACGCACACGCACACGCACACGCACACGCACACACACACACACACACTCCTTTCTGTTCTAAAAAAAAAGCAAGTGACCTGCTTGCCCTCTGTATTACTGAGTATATCACATTAAGGCAATACTAAACTCTGTTGATCCTGTGTGACTAAGTTGGAGGCCATCTCCTAAAGTAGTATTGTGAAATATTTCATTTCTTACTGATAAGACAGCAGTAGGCCTAATTCTACAACTTTGTATAACAATATATAATCTCCAGTACCATTCATATGTTCCTCATTCTATAAGGGAATAAATAGTGCTACAGTACATTGGTGACATGTCTATCAAAGCAATAAGAGAAGTAATTTGAATTAATCTCATTCTGTGAGCGATCAAGGCGTGAACACTTCTCATTCGTACCACACAACATCCGCACTTTGGTCTCCACTGTTGCGCATACCGTAATCCTGACACTCCCAACCTGAATTGCCTCACCTGGCAAGTAGGGGATGCATGCAGGATTGGTACACATTTACATAATAAGCAACTAGTTATAAAACACTTACAAATACTGGAAATCCATTGTTTACAAATTACATGACCCTCCCCTGCACTAGATAAAATAAATAAGACACCCCCCTAAATATCTAGGTGTGATTTAAAACTGACCTAAATTTTAAAGACGATTAAATCTGGTGTTTACTGCAAAGGTGAGTCAGTTTCTCTGCCAGATCAAATTGAGAGATTATTGCAAGCTTGACAAGTCACAATTAACTGTTTTCAGGTCTTACCCAGAACATCAGCAAACTGCAATTTATTTAGAATGCAGCAGCAAGAGTTCTAACAAAGACCAAAAGAAGAGAACACATAACTCCTTTAAAGTTCCTGCTTTGTCTCTCTTGTAGCTGTATTACTGTTGTTATAATAAAATTAGAATTATTATAAAATATCTTAATTAATTATTAAAGCACTTCATGGCTTAGCACCTGCACACATGTCTGACATGCTTCGTAGGCAGGTGCCTGGTCAGTCTGTCAGTTCTCCTGGCACTGGCCTTTAAGTTGCCACAAAGATAAGATCCTAAACATTTGGTAAGGTCTGTTTCAGCCACTATAGTCCTGTCCTAACTGAAAATATGACTTAACATTTAAAAACAAGATCCTAACTTATTTTTGGCCTTCTTTTTAAATTGGATTTTAAGTCATCCTGTATCCATTTGATTTATTCTTATTCATATGATCAGATTACATATTTCAGTACAAGTACAGTACAACAAAATGCAGTTAGCATCTAATCAGAAGTGCAAATAGACGGCAGAAGATGTACAAGTCATTACAAGTATTATGTATTTTACAAGTGGAATGTATATATGTGCAATGCAAATGCAGTGCAAATGGCACTACTAAATGTGCAATTAAAGCAAAGAGATGAGGGCAGAAAATGTACATGTATTAGGTATAGTATATGTTACAAGTGGGATATGAGTCATTCTGGTAAAGATGACAATATCTAAATGGCTTTATAGATGTACAAATAAGGCAAATAAAGGAGTAATGTAGTATAACAGCTTGAGCAACCGGGATGCAGGAATAGCAGCACTAAGGTCCCATATGCAATGATCTCTCTGTCTTTTAACTATTTCATTATTTTTCATTTCTTTACATGCAGTACAAGTCAAGGGTTTGGACACACTCCATGGCTATTTATTTGTACCATTCTCCATATTGCAGAATAAAACTGAAAATAGCAAAACCGTGATATAATACACATGGACTCATGTAGCAGCCAAACCAAAGAGTAAAACAAATCAATATCTATATTTTAGATGTTTCAAAGTGGACACCCTCTGCCTTGATTACACCTTTGCACACTTAGCATTGTGAGTTGGAGCCACCAGAGCATCACACTCTCTCCACTGGCTTGTCCTCATAATGAATCCTGGTGCCATCACTTCCCCAGGTAAACAGCGCACACGTATTGTCCACGTGATGTAAAAGAAAACTAATCGGACCATCGAACCTTATTCCACTGGTCCAAGGTCCAGTTCCGATGCTGGCGTGCCCATTGTAGGCGCTTTCAATGGTGGACAGGGGTCATCATTGGCTCTCTGACCCGTCTGCAGCTACACAGCCCCATACGCAGCAGGGTGTGATGACACATTCCTCCCACAACCATCATTAAACTATTGTGACTTGTGCAGACCGTCTGTTAGTTGGGACCAGACAGGATAGCATTCGTTGCCCTCGGGCATTAATAAGCCTTAAGCGCCCAACAACGCCGGTTTGTGGTTTGTCCCTCCTTGGACCAGTGTCAGAAGGGTAGGCGCCACTGCAGACTTGGAGCACGCCACAAGCCTTGCCGTTTCAGCAATGCTCTGACCCAGTCATCTGGCCATAACAATTTGGCCCTTGTCAAAGTTGCTCTGGTCTTTACTCCTGACTACTTCTCCTGCTTCCAACACGTTAACAGCGAGAACTGATTGTTCGTTTACCATCTAATCTACCCAGACCATGACATGCGCCTTTGTAAAATGATCAATGTTATTTGCTTCACCTGTAAGTGGTCATAAAGTTTTGGCTCATTAGTGTACAGTTTGAGATATAGATTGAATTATATTTTTTTGTTACATGTAATCTGGTTTTATGCAATTTCTGCAAACATTATACTTTATACATACTGACTTTCTGTATTTTCCAGGAGCTTGCTTGTTACAAGAGATCAAGATACAGTGAGGGTGAAAAATAATTTGATCCACTGCTGATTTTGTACGTTTGCCCACTGACAAAGAAGTGATCAGTCTATAATTTTAATGGTAGGTGAAATCTACAGTGAGAGACAGAATAACAACAACAAAATCCAGAAAAACAGATGTCAAAAATGCTGTTAATTGATTTGAATTTTAATGAGTGAAATAAGTATTTGATCCCCTCTCAATCAGAAAGATTTCTGGCTCCCTGGTGTCTTTTATACAGGTAACAAGCTGAGATTGGAGCACACTCTTAAAGGGAGTGCTCCTAATTGCAGCTTGTTACCTGTATAAAAAGACACCTGTCCACAGAATCAATCAATCAATCAATCAATCAATCAGATTCAAAACCCTCCACCATGGCCAAGACCAAAGAGCTGTCCGAGGATGTCAGGGACAAGATTGTAGACCTACTGTACACAAGGCTGGAATGAGCTACAAGACCATCGCCAAGCAGCTTGGTAAGGTGATAAAAGTTGGAGCGATTATTAAATAGAAGCAACACAAAAGAACTGTCCATCTCCCTCAGTCTGGGGCTCCATGCAAGATCTTGCCTCATGGAGTTGCAATGATCCTGATAACGGCGAGGAATCAGCCCAAAACTACACAGGAGAATATTGTCAATGATCAAGGCAGCTGGGACCATAGTCACCAAGAAAACAACTGGTAACACACTACGTCGTGAAGGACTGAAATCCTGCAGTGCCCTCAAGGTCGCTCAGCTCAAGAAAGCACATGTACAGGCCCGTCTTAAATTTGCCAATGAACATCTGAATGATTCAGAGGGGAACTGGGTGAAAGTGTTGTGGTCAGATGAGACCAAAATCAAGCTCTTTGGCATCAATGCAACAGAAATGCTGCCCAAGAACACCATCCCCACTGTCAAACATGGAGGAGGAAATATTATGCTTTGGGGGTGTTTTTCTGCTAAGGGGAAATTACAACTTAACCGCCTCAAAGGGACAATGGACAGGGTCATGTACCGTCAAATCTTGGGTGAGAACCTCCTTCCCTCAGCCAGTGCATTAAAAATGGGTCGTGGATGGGTTATTCCAGCATGACAATGATCCAAAACACACGGCCAAGGCAATAAAGGCATGGCTCAAGAAGAAGCACATTAAGATCCTGAAGTGGCTTAGCCAGTCTCCAGACCTTAATTCCATTGAACATCTGTTGAAGGTGAAGGTTCAAGTTTCCAGAAAAACTGGTTTTTGACATGAGTTTTTCTGGATTTTTTGTTATTACTCTGTCTCTCATTGTTCAAATAAACCTACCATTAATATTATAGACTGATAATTTCTTTGTCAGTGGGCAAATGTACAAAATCAGCAAGGGATCAAATACTTTTTTCCCCTTCACTGTACCTTTCCAGTTGACTCCATACTGGCTAAAATGGGTTTCTAGGTTTTATATTTTTTATATTATACTTTTCTTTACTTTTATTACTGTATGATGCTGTTAAAAGCAACAAAAATATATATATTTTAAGTGAGAAGTGTGGATTGTTCTGAAATCCCTTTTTTTACATTTATAAGGACAACAATACCAAAACAAGGCTCTCGCATTACCAGCACAATTCTTAGACTTACTATAGTAACTATGTTGGTCTGGTCTACTTAGTAATATGCAGGTTGCGTAGGATTCAAACCTTCTCAAAGAGCCTAACTCATGATTGACTTTACAGTATCCTGCTATTATAATACTGTATTTAGCGCCACATATTTTAGACATAGGCCTATTGTAAATGTTTACTGTACTCATGCCAAAATACGCAATAAAACATTAGGCTTACTAATAAAAAGCATTATGTGGGGATACTTGAGGGGTGCAAGGCAAAATTCAGTTGGTGGTATAGGAACTGAAAATGTTTGAGAACCACTGGACTAACCAAATTCCTCTTCAACTAAGGGCCAATGCGATTGGTTGTATTTTAGAGGCAATTTCTTTCAAACGGCTACATATACATTGACAGCCCAATTCTAACCCAGTAATTGGTGTTTTGACAAATGTTTTCAAAAAATGTTGCTGAAAATATCCGATTCAATCGACCCATGGAATAGGTTTGACACCGGTGTTCTAGAAGAAACACCTATGCCATACACAGATTTTGTTATAGATGCATACAATATCTTTGGCTAGGCTTTCTTAGTTTTCGACAGTTACATTAAAATTATTGTTATAATAGTATTGCGTCACACTCGCTCTTTCAATTTAATTTACCTTAGGGGCGTGTATTTATTCGCTCTCAGACATACCGAAATGACTGTAGCTTAACAGTTTAATGACTGCGAACTAACGCTCCGATGTCACCTTCAATTGAGTTTGTAAGAAATGTATAAATAATTGATGCATAACAAAATGTCAGTCTTTTGTAAATACGCGTAAATCTGCGGGTGCTCTAACCTGTAGTAAAAAACATTAAGAAATGTTATTTCTAAATAGACTACCTCTTAAGTTAAGGGTAAGGGCAGCAACAATTTTCACATGCCATGGCTACCAAAATAAACTTAAAAGAATAACGTATAGGCGCCTATCTTTTCTGAAACCAAGACAAATATCTAAAGTCCGATTATTGTCCATTTCAAACCTTGACCTACGGAGGGTAACTGAATAACTAGACATATTAGACGCACACCAACATTAGCCTTCTATCCAACCTTACATTTTTGTATTTTTAACATAGTTTGACTATTCACACTAACCTCGCCTTCTCCTAACCTTCCTAACTACTGTACTTAACTTCCAAGTTAAAGGCTTGGCCAACTACTGTAGCTTGTAAATAATGGGAACTGCTTTGTGAGTCGAGCTTAATCAAAGACAAAATGGTTGTCTAAATTTAACTTACCAACTCCATATTTCTCTTTCTTAGTTGGAATCCAGCGGGTCATGGTGCAAAAATAAGAGATGCATTAATAAATAAATAAATAGATGAACTGTTGCACGGGTGGGACACTTCTCGTCCTGAACGCTACAGTTCCGCCATCATGACTTCAAAAGGGGGGAGGGTAGAAGCTAAGGTGCTACGCGACTGAGGGGATTCAATTATCTGCCCCGGGTTGCTCAGTCTGAAGGATTTAAATCATTTTAAATATAATATAAAAAAATTATACAAACTGATCACAAACAAACGGGCAAACACAGAAGGTTTTGACTTTCAAGGATAATTAAGAAGCTTGAGAATAACTTAATTACCTTCTTGTTTTTACGGTGCATAATATTCAACATGGCAACGCTTAATATAATTTGAGCTTTAATAATAACTATATTTGTAATGAATTCAATTGAACTATACAAATTGAGTAACATGTATATTTTATAGATTTAACGAGAATTTCATGTCACATTTATCATATATATGTTGTTAGTGGTTAATCAAAAACCGAATCTTCTATCGAGGTCCATCCACCGAAAAAAATTAAATAAACCCCCAAAAAAAGAGCAAGCCATTCTGACCCAGAAAAACTAAATTTATTCTCCGAATTTCAAACATAATTGTTTGGAAAGCCAGTTTATATACGTTTTTTTAAGAGTATTTCACTTACTGTAATAAAGACCTGGCCAGTTGCAAGAGGAGATGACAACACAGACCAAAAAAATACATGAATACAAAGATAAACTATATGTAAAGGAAATAACATACAATTCCACTATAAACCACAAGACACATATACAGAATCTGCAGTTTGGATGAATCAGCAGGTGCATTGATCAGATATAAGATTTGTTTATTTGTTTTTGATTGAGTGAGGCTTGATTTGAGTGATTGAGGCTTGAGTGAGGAATTGTCAAGTTTAAGTTTATTTTACAATTTGTTTAAATCATTTGCAGGCAACAACTGTAGGAAAGCTTTGCGCACAGCTTTTTTGCCCAAACCTCTGCAGAATTGCTCAAGTTCCATGAAGTTGGCCAGGGAACTTTGGTGAACAACAATCGTCAACTTTTTCTGGTATGTCATTGCAAAGGGGGTGAATGCTAAAGTGCGGTCAATTATTTGCCTTTTATATTTGTAATTAGCTTACAAACATTTGTCTATATTTTCACTTTGACATTATACATTGTGAATGCTTTTGAGAGACACTATTGGAAAAGCAGATTAAGTTGGTTGGACGCAGTGTATTGTGGTTGAATGGAACTGTGTGTCTGCAGAGAGCCTAGTGTTGGGCCAGTAACCAAAACCAAAGCTGGATGGAAAATCTGTGATTACAGTGTTGCAGGAGCAAGTTCACCATAACATTATGACCACCGACAGGTGAAGTGAATCCTCCTGGTTATGTTGAAGGTCAAGATGATACCTGATGATTTCAGCTGCCACTCTGCTGTCCATCCTCTGCTGTCTCCCCCCCCCGTCCTTGTCCATCTGGTTATGCCTCTGATCTGGAATAGGTTTAAATAGACCATATGCATATGGATTGCATATGCATTGAACTATTACAATTTGGACTCTTAAGATGTTCACCCAGCACAGCTAGAAGAGGACTGGTCACCCCTTGGAGCCTGGTTCCTCTCTAGATTTCTTCCTAAATTTCAGCTCTCTTAGGTAGTTTTTCCTAGCCACCGAAGTTCATCACTATTGTTGTTTGCTCCCTGGGGTTTAAGGCCGGGTGTTTAGTGAAAGCACTTTGTGACAACTGCTGATGTAAAAAGGGCTTTATAAAATAAATGTGATTTTGATTTGAAGTGAATAACATTGTTTATCTCGTTGTCATGGCACCAGTCAGAGGGTGTGATATATTAGGCAGCAAGTGAACATTCCGTCCTCAAAGATGATGTGTTAGAAGCAGGAAAAATGCGCAAGCGTAAGGCTCTGAGTGACATTGACAAGGATCAAATTGTGATAGCTAGACTACTGGGTCAGGCCATCCCCAAAACTGAGTTCTCAGTCTGCAAGTGTCAGTACCTCTCAAAAGTGGTCCAAATTATGGAAAAGTTGTAAACCGGTGACAGGGTCATGGGTGGCCAAGGCTCACTGATGTACCTGAGGAGCAAAGGCTGGCCAGTGTGATCCGATCCAACAGACAAGCTACTGTAGCTTAAATTGCTGACCAATTTGAGAAGTCTATTGTAGTCCATGGATGGACGGGTCAGGGCAGTTTTGGCGGCAAAAGGGAGGGGGACCTACACAATTTTAGGCAGGTGGTCATAATGTTATGTCTGATCGGTGTATATTCACTATGTGAAGAGATTACCATAACGTTTTTGTCTCTATTCAGGGAATCTTTTGGGCTTTAGTACGCCCTCTTCTGGTAGGAGATTATATTGACTTGGGTTTGAAGTTCACCATTCCTGCCATTATTTAAAGGGACATTTCGACCTAGATTAATACATAGGTGAAATTCCGCTTAGCCGGAGTTGTTGTTAAGGGCCCGTGTAGTAATTTTTACAACAAGCCATTATTGGTTCGCCACCTGGAATTAGCGTCATTATCATCATTCAAATTCATGATTCTAATCTGTGCATCCCGAGCCACAAAAGCTACAAAGAAATTAAATTAAATTCAGTAATATGTGGTGCTAGCATTTATATTTTTGACTGCACACTGATGAAACAGCTGACAGAATTTGGTGACTTCACACTGGCACTATGCAAACTATTTTCTGTAGCCACCAAACACAGCATACATTATTTGGCAATGATGTCATCTGTAGCTAGCAAATGCTAAGTAGTTGTTCACAAAGTTACACCGACACAGATTGACACTTTCCTTTCCTGAAAATAATACATGGATTTATACAATTTCTGAACAAAAGTGACCCGTAAAATTAGGAAGTATCACTTTAGTTGACAATTTATACAGATTTGTATAGCAAAAATGTATTATTATTATTATTTTGAGGAACATAACATTTACAAATTATCTAAAATAAACAACACCACTAGCCTTAGGTTGAATTGTTCTGGAGTACATTCCCCATTGCACTTCATTGCAATTAACACATACAAAGGTCAACTGAGAGTTTCTAGGCAAACTATCTTTGCTTCAGTTCTTCCCAGTGAATCCTACAAAACAGACACAATACTGTCCCTCTGTGGCCACCCCAAAACAAAGAGCAGGCACACACTCAAGTCAAATTCCTGGTTCTCTCTTCAACCTATTCCAGTCTTCCCTCTTTTTTCCAGGGTGGTGTGTGGAGTCTTGCATTCATTGAAACTCTCAGGGATCAGAGAGGCTGGCATTTATGTATGATTGGCTGATAGCAGTGGAGTCACAACAGCGGGAGACACACTGTTCTAATTCTTTCACAAATTCACTCTCTGTGTTCCAGCGTGAGTCTGGAGAAGAGTGCCCTGAGTCCATCCAAACGGGTTCAGTTTTGGGTCTGGAGTTACACTCCATTCTCAACTGTGTGCTCGCATTTAATCAATGACAGGACACTTTTTTCAGATCCCTTTCCTGCTTTTGTGACTGCTGTTTTCTCCTATGAATGATGTCTCTCCTGCTGGCTGTCATTCCTCTCGTGCTGCAATGAATGAGACCTGTTCCACTCTGCTGCTGGCCAAATGCCTGAACCTTTCAAGCCTTCTTAATCAGTTACTCTAGGTTACCCTCTCATGCCTCAGGATGCTGGTCATTTGGGAAGATCCCTGGCTGCTTTTTACAGGGAGGTCCTTTAGGTGGCTCTGACATCAATAACTTTGTAACCGCAGATATCTCCCTTATGAAGTCATGGGCTCTGTGTCACGCCTTCCACATCCACCTCCTCTTAATCCATGCCAGGCCCTCCCTCTCTACTCTTTGTTTTTGT
The DNA here is from genome assembly GCA_016801105.1 of Esox niger. NCBI lineage: Eukaryota > Metazoa > Chordata > Actinopteri > Esociformes > Esocidae > Esox > Esox niger. The sequence goes on from JACXGJ010002869.1 coordinate 58,374, forward strand.
GTGTGTGTGTTTGTGTGTGTGTGTTTGGGCGCAGCTCCAGGCTCCTGTCATCCAGCTCCTGGTTTCCACTACAACTCCACAAATCCCCACACCTGCAGGTCATCTCCTCATTGGATTGTTGTTAAATACCCTGGTTTGCCTTCCACACGTCACTAGATCGTTGTTGATCACTACCTGGTAGTCACACTTGTGGCCCCGCTTTACCACAATTCAGAATAGTCCAGTTGAGTTCCTGTTCCTTGCTGTTCCTAATGTTGTTCTCCTCTATTCAGAGATCCTCCACTCCTGACTACCATCTTGTCTGCCAGCCTGCCTGCCTGCCTACCTGCCAACTAACCTGCTCTGCCCGTGCTGCCTGCCTACCACCCTGCCCTGCCTGCCTATCCTATCTGCCTTGCCCTGCCTACTAGTCCAGCCCCTAACCATCCGGCATTGTCGCTTACCTTCTACCCCCAACCCTGTTGAATTCAGTTGTTTGTGTCTGGTGTCGTGCACTTAGTGTAGCTCCCCGTAACATTCTGTGCATCCGCATGGTCATGTTCTCTGCATTTATATGGAATGGATGGCGGTGTTCCAGTGCTGTAACCAATTATTATTTTCTTGTGCGGAAACGACCTTTGGCAAACCGCATCCTGAATGGCGTCTGTCCTCCTGTAGCATAGAGTAGCAAGGGTGATGGGCTGCCTCCTCTGTTGCGTGTGCACTCCACCAGGAGGGTGAGGGCCTAGGAGGGTGTGTTCTTATAAATGGTGTCTCTGTGCAGAACACATGTGCCGTTTCCAGTTGACATGTCCCCGTCCACCTTGGTGATATGTGTCGTGCACAATGATGGACATGTGTTCTCCATCTTTTTTTTGTGCTCATTCTGATGGGAATGTGTCGTGAGTGAGCTGACAACTCCGCCCACTTTTTTTGATTTAGCATATGCCCTTCGGAAGGTCTGTGCACGATATTTTCTCTAGCTGAGATGTATAGTGGATGTAGAGTGGGTTTCTGCACATGCCTTTGTTATGTTCTACAGCATTTGCTACGTATCCGCCCTGAGCCTCGCACATTTTGGGGGACAGATTTGCTAGGCATGGGCCTTTTCCCTTTTCTGGCTCCCTTCTTTTTTGAGCAGGTTGCCTTAGGCCCATCATGTCAGTGTTCCGTATCTGTATTATATTGCTCTCTTGTTTTTTCTCCGGAGGAACTGACTGAGAGGGAAGCTTTGGGGATCACGTTTGTTTGATTCCTCAGTTAATTAAATGTGGAAAACTCTAAGACGTGAATACTTTTAAGAAACACTGTGTGTATACGTTAGAAATAAAGCACAAAGGGGCTGTTCTTATTCACGACACATTGCGGAGTTCCTGGACATAACTCGTGTCTTAATATATTTGCCATATATGACAAACCCCCAAGATACCTTATTGCTCTCACGAACTGGTAACTAATGCAATCTCAGCAGTAAAAAGTGATGTGATGTAATACCAGTGGTATACAGTCTCATAAACCACTGCTATTAGCCAATCAGCATTCAGAATTCAAACCACCAGGTTTATGACAATATATAAACCATTGCAATGTAATACAATATAGAAACTGTACCTGCAGCAGGAACAGCAGGATTTCCTCACTAAGAACTTACATGGGATGTTAGGTGAAAATGCCCCCCCAGCTCCAGAGACTGTGTAGAAAATGTACTTGGAAATAAAGAAAGTTGGGTAAATGTTGGTGTTGTATTTTATATATATATATATATATATATATATATATATATATATATATATATATATATATATATATATATATATATATATATATATATATA
>JACXGJ010002870.1:0-36608 GCA_016801105.1 Esox niger
TTGTGTGTGTGTGTGTGTGTGTGTGTGTGTGTGTGTGTGTGTGATCATCATGCGCAAAAGTTTGACGCAGGTAACCGGTTTAGTGACTGACAAAGGGCAAGTATCTAGCATAATATTAGCCTACCCATTTCAATGTGATCTACCAGACGCATCTTTCTTAGAACAATGATAGTCGATAGGCCTTCTTCGTGTTATTTATTTTTCAAGTGTCAATGTTTATTTGTTAACTGCCCCGAGCAACACAGCCAAGAGTTGCACTGAACAACTCGGTCAGGAAATGTTTTGAAGATTAGACAACTCTTTGTTAGATAGCTGTAACATGGGACTGCTTTCAAGATTAAACATTACGCTATATGGAATGAATCACGATATCTAAGGAGATAGGGTGTGTTGGGAAGCACTCTGTAGAGGGATGATGATTTGCATTTGACGAAACCACCTCAACTCCGTACAGGTAGGCCATGTAATTCTGGTTGGGCTGCATCTCAGAATATTGCATCCATTGGTTATCTTTGCGTGCTGATGACATTAACTTTAAGCTAAGAGTGTAGGTGTATGATCACGGTTTATTTCTTTCATTTGCGTTTTGAGAATCCATCGCTGGTGGCCCTAATAATCTCTGGTTACTTTCGCGCGGATAAAACGTATTTGTGTGCGGATGTTCACGGTTGCAAACGTGCATTCGCATGCCTGAGGTATCTGCAACAATTTGACAATGTTTGTGGTTGTGGAGCAGAACAGACTACTGCTCATTAAGTGTCGGGTACGCGTGAAAAGCTACGGTAATCTTCATTTTTGTATACAACAACGTCAACAACAACGTACCCTTTTTGAGAAATTGCCATTATTTTTCTAAAATGTTTTGATGCAATTAAAAACAAATTAAATAACAAAAAAGTTAACACATCCTTCGATTTGTGGTTATGTTCTGATAAACAGCCATATTCTGGAAGTGCGAGTGTTATTTGATTGCAAATAGAAAATGCTAATTACGTTGTTGGCCAGCCATGTAAACTGTAACATTGATTCATCATGCAAAAGACGTTCAACTGGTTATAGGCTATTCCTTTTGTTTTCGGATGCCTCTTAATAAAAGTAATATAAAAGTAATATACAAGTAATTCAAGTTGTCGTATTATTGAATTTGAGTAATCAAAAAGTTATGTTACTGATTACAAATGTGTGCAGGTAACTTGTAACTGTTACCTACCCAACCCTGGCCATGGCAGGAAAACAATCCTGCATCAACAAAGCAATTAAATTATAATGTGGATTTAAAATCAATGAACGTTTTTCTAAGGGTAGATTTTAGGGTGACTTTTTTTACATATTTTTTTCACAAAAGTCTAAAATATTTGAAAAAAAATCAGAACTTCAGGAGACGGTTTCAAACACCTCAAAACTCATGATAAGTTCCTCCTATGCAGAGTGATCAATTCAAGGTTTTACAGCTAACTAGCTCCCTATCCAGCCACCTGGAAGCCTATTGCCACAGTGCTGCATCTCTTTGCCTCTGGTTTCCTCGTCTTCTCATTCTCCAACCAGGGCTCTGAAATATTCATCATATAAATATTTCACCCACATCTAATAAAAGCGGTGGTCGTTGTTAACGAGGTGACTGAGGGATCCATTGATCAATCTTTCTGTTTTATGCCATGCAGAATGTCCCCTGCAATATCTCTCAACTGACATTCTGCGCTGGTTGCTTTACTGTAGGTTTCTCTGTCTCTCTCCTCATCTTTTTCATGTCTTATCATTCTGCGGTAGAAGCTGTGGTTAGGGTGGTACAGCCTCGTTTAACTGCCTGCCCAATTAGCTGCCGTGTGCTTGTCTAAAAGAGTGCTAGCATTTTTTATTCCCTTAAATGGATGATGTTTAAATCTAAATGAGGCTGAGCTACAGCAGAGTGCTCATTTGGACCAAAGAAATCTGACTTCTACTGCCTGTCCTCTTTTTTCCCTTCCTCATTTTCTCTACTACCTAGCTCATAGACAACATAGTCTCCCTTTCTTCCTCTATCATTCCTCTATCGTTCCTCACTCGTCACCCCCTCCTGTCTGTGCCCGGCTGACAGTTTGGCTTGTTGTCCCACAGAAGTGTATCACAGACAAATTTGCCTCATCAAGCTAATCCACTTAAGTCCCAGTCGCATTATGAGCCCCAACTTCCACATCCGTCTGTGTTGGGGGAAAGGGCAGGCAGCAGGGTGGGGGGAGGGGTCAGGAAATGTCACCATATGGTCTCCTGGGTGGGTCTCCTTGCAATGGCAAAACTAATATCTGCTCCGAAGCATGTACACACCACTAACACAATCAGATCGTAAATCAATAAGGACACAGAGAACAGAGGGTATCATTTTCGTTGGAGTATGAGAAATGAAGAACAGACTTAGTATCCTATTCATTGTGTATTTCCTGAAACCCAACCTACATCATAAAGTGCAAGGCCAGGCATTTTGATAAGGCATTAATTAGCCCACTATGTCCCTGGTGGTGCTGCCTGATTAAGTGGGTAATTGTCCTCTGGAAAATCGGGGGGGGGGTGTCTTTCCTTTCTCCAAGTTATCTGTGAGCAGTTGACTAAACCAATCCCAAGGTTGGTATACAGAAGGAAATGGCTTCCCAATGGAGTGCTGGTAGTTTCATCTCACCCATGTACCAGTGGTTGAAATGGCTTTTTCAGTGAGCCACAAGCTCATGTGGGGGTCAATGAGCCCCGAACAGAGAAAGAGGATGTATTTAGAGTCATGCATTACTCTTTGTTTCATTTGAAATGTTTAATTAGACCTTAAAAAAAATTCTGGGTGTGTTATTCCCAAAAATCTACAGAAGAGAAAAGCACAAGTCAGTCCGCACCAATAAATCATGATAAACAAAAATATTGTCCCTCATCCCCACAACTTCGACATATTTGTGCCTAATATAATTATTCTTGCCATTTGAGACTGTAGAAATTAATTGTAATCTTTATTCAATTCAATGAGACATTATTTAGAGATTATTGAACAGGTATGTAGCCTAAGCTATCCTCGCCATCTGCTATAGAAGCTGAGGTGCCGAAATTTTCTCCTGCTCTTTGATGCTACCTATTGAGCATGGGTTGACAGATTGACGAGATGCCCCCATGAAGTCCCCAAGGTTCTGGGATGTTGTCCCCATGACTTCCTTCTGCAGATCATGGGAAGAAAAATCCATGTTATCGACGTTTGTATATAACATTTATTGCAGCGAATGGTTCAGAGATGAATATCAGAAAACAATAAGCATTTTACTCAGGTCTGTATCTACCATTGAGGACACCGCTGTCGTTTTTTGTATTTTCTTTTCTTTTAGTTTATTTTTCCCAATTCATGAAAACCATTCTTTTTTAATTTCCTAATTTTAAAGAACCACGGCTAATATCCTAGCTACACAAAACTAGCTACATTTCATGGAGTTAATATTTAACTAGCTATATTTTAGTGTAGCTACATTTGCATTGAGACTCAAGCCATAAAATCTTGACTGTAAACTGCATTCCAGTGAATTACATTGGTTGATTGACACAGAATTATTTTTTTTGACTGACAAATCAGAAATAGAAAGATGCAGCCAAACAAAGCTAACAACTAAAACTTTGGAAAGGCAAAAGGAAGAATCACAGAAAAATACAGAATGTGAGGTAATGGAGGAGAGAATTTTTATTTAGCAAATACAGTGGTCTTATTTGGTGGGAAGTGCTTCAAATGTAAAAGGGTTTTACGGACAAAAACAGTGTAACATGTGAAATATCTGTATACTTGGGTGTTCACAGTATTTAGGCAGTATGAGAATGTGGGTATTTTTTATTAGACTTGTTCTTCCTGGTAAACTTTTACACAAAATATAAATCACATATCCAATAGAATTTCTAAAAGATCTGATGGGTGTCAATAGGAAATACACAGAGAAAGGCAAAGGCAGTCGGCAAAGACGATATAGCTTTACAGCTTGCCCACAGATAAATCCCAAAGAGTCTCATGTAATGTATTTGTCTATTGTGATGAACTTTTCAATGTTTTTCTTTGTAGACTTGTCTTTTTTTAAGTGATCAAAGAACAGAAGTTGTTCTCTCTACTACCTAGCTCATAGACAACATCCTTTCTTCTTCTATCATTCCTCATATTTCAATTAAACACTGACATAATCAAAGGCTATGAATCACGATAGATAATGTTTTGTCAATAGATCATGTACTCAACCTATATGCTTAAAAAATATTATAATATTATGTTTTTTGCTTTTTATGCTATAAAATAACCCATGGTAACAGGAAGCCAATAGACAAATTGGGAAATTAGTAAACAAGATTCTTACAATCAATATACTGAACTTAGGTGTCAAAGCATTAGCCATGACTTGGACATGAATGCAGCCAACAGAAAGACAGCATGGTTACAAATAAAGGGTGAAGGGAAGACAGAAAGTCAATATTCTATATGGTATAATTTGTCTTATGGTAAACAAATTAGTAAATATGCTGGCAAAATAAGAACAAGGACAGAGTTCAAAGGGATAGAAGAGCCACAATCCTGAATATATATTGATTGACCATCAAATCGTGACCGTATAGCTCTACTATAAAGCAAAATCTGAACCAGCGGAACCAAAGCTAGGATCCACAGAGGACAAACTCATTATTTCTCAGCTAATAATACAAGTAGGAAATCATTAGGCATAACACCCCAGTCAATGAAACATTGGAGGCTTCATGGCGTAGATCTGAGGTGTGAGGTGAAGCACTTCATTATGTCTGAAACAGTGTCATTTGTGTTCCACCATGAGTCCCAGCAGGGTGATACAGAGCCCTGTTGTCATTGGCAGACAGAAAATTGCCCAAGCAACAGTAAATAAAAAAACTGTACATCGGTTTGGGTTCTCAATCCGATATGCATAACCTGGAGGGGAAGAGAAGGTTTAGATGTCCAAGGTCCTAGAATTAATCCACCGCCTGACAACTCAGGACAATTGTTCGGCACCTTCAGCAAGAGATCCTCAAAGATACCTATCATGTGCATTTAAAACTCAGAAGACCTCCACAGCATGCAGTATCAAGGAAAAGCTCCTTTGTTTGGTGCTCACGAAAGCAGGTGGCGATAGCGTGAGGTGTCTGGGTAATTGTCCCTTTATGGGCACAGATCCAATATGAATGTGACAATAGAACGACATTCCTGAGGACCACTATAAAGAGATTGGAGAGGTATGTTGTGCGGTGAGAGATTGTATTCAGTGATGCAGCTAGGTATGTCTATCACTCTTAAATTATTGTGTGAAGAAAAGCCCTCCAGTTTCAAGGCATTATCAGCAAACCCTCTCTCAAGATTAGTATTTATTTCCTCCAGCGTGTTGACACCTGCTGACGTGAATGCAGACGTTGTTTCGAGGTCAGTGATTTGTTGGCTATGAGTAACAGATGTAGTGGTGAAGCGTTGGCTGCTATATAAGTATTTAGGCCAGAGACAGACATCTTGAATTTCTCTGCAATTTTCTCAAGGACAGTGAAATGATAAGCCGCTCTAGAGGTTATGCATGTGGTTCCTCCGTTGTGGCATCACATTTCAAGGCAGTGGAGCCAACATATAGCTTCAGATAACAACTAAGAGATCCCTGCACCTTTTTCTTTCCTTTTCAAAAAAGTTGAAAAGAAAAGTTTTGAGGGAGGAACAGAAGCTTTCAATTTGCAGTGGTCTTTTAATTTTTACCCTACTGTTCCTCACTCAAAACCTTCCTTTTTGACAAATTTTTGGAAAGGAAAAAAAGGTGCAGTGGTCCTAATTTTTTTCAAAGCGGTGTATTTGCTTCAAGAGGAGTGAGAATAATTTTTTTGTTAAAGTCACCTTGGTACAGAATACAGGAGCCTCACTCTAGTTCCACCAACTTAGCAAAACATGGCACCAAACAGAAATTGTCTGGGCTACAATAAAGGATACAAAATGTGCAGTGACTATGAAAGATGCTGCAGAGCCAACTGCTGGTACCAAAACAAAGCCTCCAACTAAAGCCCTCAACATTTACGTCAAGTTTACGCTTGATGTAGTTTACATTTCTCCTCTTTTGTTGTTACGATGCTAGAAGCTAGGAGACTCATGACGCCAGTGAAGATTCAACGCCTCTTAGCACATGTGACCGTACCATGGCGCTTTATTAGGAAAGTTAATACAACAACTGTACAGGTTGTAAGTGAGCAGACCTCAATGACCTTTACATCCGGACCTGAGACAGAGTTGAGACCAGATGGACATTGATTCCGCGTGTTGACTATTGTAGTGATTTGCCAATCAGACACTGCGGCAGACACAGATTCATGTGGTCCTAGAGGCTTCTGTCACCCATGACGAAACATGTCGTTTGACTTTAAGAGGAGTGCTCTTGGGATCAGACTGATTAAGCTTCCGCAGAACTGGATTGGCCACAGGCGAATGAGGAAACTCAAGGCTCAAGATGGTGCTGACAACTCTTATTCCATGTATAAAATGTGGATACTTGTGAAAACCTTCTTGCCCTTACTGTTATTGCGGCGTTAAAGGTACATCAAAAAGTTTATGAAGTTTAAAAGGTTTATTCAGATCCCCATTTACTTTTTCCAAACAGCAGCTGTTCACCTATACTTGGGTCTGTCCACAATGTATCCCTCAGTTAATTAGTGCATACAAGGTGTGAATTAATGTTAGGGTTAGCTAATCTTAACTATGTTACATTAATAAAATGTAATGGAGAATGTGGCTCATGTTGTGAATCCTTGCTGTGCATACAGGAACCTGCACATATCTAGACGTTATCAACCTGACAGTCTACTAGCTGTGTTCTGTTGGTGAGACTGTGATGTGAGTCTCACCAACAGAACACGTGCCTCTAAACCTCAAATTTAGTACTGGATGTGTAATATGTTGTATACATGTTCATGAGTAAAATAATTATCGTACCTCAGTTTGAATGTGAGTGGTTTTGACATAACATTTTCAGGAATCTGTTTTGGCTCAATAGTTTAATTTTTATTAGTGGCCAAACATCACAGAATTCAACTTTAATTATCAAGCCCTGATATGTCTGAGCAGCCTTGGTTATTAGTTCAAGCTTGTGGTAATGATATTTGGGAGACAAGGCCATGTTCACAGTCTGTCAGTATGTGGTGTGCAGATTTTAGAGCTACATAAGTAAAAAAAAAGCATTGTATAATTAATATGATTAGTGGATTAAAATCTAATATTTAGTGTGTGTGGTCGAGTTATGTCCGGAAATAATTGGACACTGACAGTAATATGTTTAGTTTTTTGGGCTGTTCACCAAAATATATTCAAGTTACTGTTAAAAAATGAATATGGACTTAAAGTGCAATCTCAGATTTCATTTGAGGGTATTCACATTCACATTGAAGGAAAGGCTTAGGCTCTATAATATGTAGCCCCCTCTTTTTTAAGGGACCCAATGTGATTGGACAATTGACTCAAAGGTTTCTTTGACAGGTGTGGGCTATTCCTTCATTATTTCTTCATCAATTAAGCAGGTTAAAGGACTGGAGTTGATACCCGGTGTGGCATTCACATTTGGAAGCTGTTGGTGAAGACCAACAGCAAATACATAGAAGACTTCACAAGACCAAATACAGAGGGTTCACCACAAGGTGCACAACATTAATAAGCCTCAAGGGTAGAAAGGCCAGATTAAACATTGCCAATAAACATCTAAAAAAGCCAGCACAGTTCTGGGATAGCATTATTTGGACCTAAGGAACTAAGTTTGACATAACAGAATGATGGGAAGATTGTGGAAGTATTGAGAAGGCTTGGAGTGGTGCATACCACATAATTTGCAAAACATGGTGGAGGCAGTGTGATGGCATGGGCATGCATGGCTTCCAATGTCACTGGGTGACTGGTGTTTATTGTTGATGTGACAGAAGACAGAAGCAGACAGATAAATTCTGAAGTGTGTAGGGATATATTTTCTGCTCAGATTCAACCAAATTTAGCAAAGATGATTGGACAGCTCTTCACTTTACAGATGGACAATGACCAAACATACTGCAAAAGCAACCCAGGAGTTTTTATGGCAGAGGAGTGGAATATTCTGCAATGGCTGGGTCAATCACCTGATCTCTGCTTGATCTAGCATGCATTTTACCAGCTGTAGACAACTTAAGGCAGAAAGACCCACAAACAACAACTGAAGACAGCTGCAGAAAAGGCTTGGCAAAACATCACAATGGAGTACACCCACATTTGGTGACGTCCATGCAGTCCAGACTTCAAAGCAGTCATTTCCTGCAAAGGATTCTTGACAAAAGAATAAAAAATGGAAATTGTATTCATGTTTGTGTTAATATGTCTAATTACTTTTGAGCCCCTGAATAAGGGCACTATGTATGAAAATGGTTGCAATCCCTAAACGTTCCATATTATATTTTTGTTTAACCCTTTGAATTAAAGCTGATAGTTTGCAATTCATTTGCATCTCTGTTTCATTTTAAATCCATTGTGGTGGTTACAGAGCCAAAATTATGAAAGTTGTATCAGTGTTAAAATATTTCCAGACCTAATTATGTGTCAGTCTGTGTGTGTGTGTGTGAGGGTGTGTGTGGGTACTGTTAAACTATTCTAGTGTGAATAAAAAAATAAACTGAAAATATATACATAAAAAATACACTAATTGCAGATCTGTGTCCAGGAACTGCTGGTAGATTGACACTGATCTTGACAATGCCTGCAAACGTAGGTTACAAATGTAAAAGATCAACATAAAAACATTTTGAACATTATTTCTTCAGAGATACTCTTAAGATGTTAGATTGACACAAACTAACTGAATCATATCAGTAAATCCAACAAATATTCATGGATTTATCATTAATTCCCTAGACTTTTGATGTGAATCAAAATATTAATCTACATATTCATCGGACATATTAATCAACATATTCATCTACCCAACATTTTTTAAGTAGATTCAACACGTTTACACTGAGTGTTTCATCAGCTCTTCTGCCTAGACAGGTTAGCTACAGCTTCTCTCTAGCCTAGGAACATCCTGATGTACAGTACACCTTGAGTATATTAATCCCTCGGAATCAACTATAATTGGTTGGAATTGGATTAGAAGAGCCTGTACTGGTCCTGTACCGAATGGCCAGGGCCCAGTTAATGGTGTTGGCCCTGATCAGATTTGGAGGTTGACAACATTAGATCTTGTGACACAGTGTTCCTCTCTGGCACTGTTGGTTACAAAAGGCCTCTTGTAATGGAGGGGAGCAGCTCCTCACACAACCTCTACCCCCTCCACTCCGCCATCCTCTCTCCTCTCCACTCCACTCATCCCCTCCCCACCTCTCTGTCCTTTTCTCTCCTCTTCTCCACTGCTGTCTTGTCTTCCACCCCATCAGGTAATCAATGGAACACAGAGGCTTTGCAAAAAACACCAGTATATCCTTTGCTCTCTCTCTGGCCATCCACTATTTTATTCTCTCCTTGGATTCTCACTATTTCTCTCATATACCATTCTGTCTCTCTCTTTCACTATCTCGCTCTCCATCCACTTCCTCCACGCTGGCTTCTCCCAACCCAGACGGGTGGTTTGACAGTAACCGGAGTGTCAGTCAAAGCTGAGCCGATATGTCAATCAGCTGTCCTTTATTCACCAACCGGTCAGTCTCAAGTCAATTTTGACTAAATGTGTAGGGGAGCAGTGCTCAGTGAAGAAAAACATTTCCTTTTATCCTGATCTAAATTAGAATATTAGTATTCTGCAGAGTAAAGCACTTTCCATGGCTTCTAATAGCCCCTGCAACAGACAGCTCAACCAACGCAAAAATCAATGACATCATAGCCACATAATTGCAGGTTATTTGCAGTGGCACAAGACTCTTTTCCCATTTTTGTGTGCGTGTGTGCGTGTGTGCGTGTGTGCGCGTGTGCGCGTGAGTTTTAGGGCTTTCTTTACCGAGTATAGTAAAACCTGACTCATGGGGACCTTTCTCCGGTCCTCATGAGGCAAGTCAATTTCCGGCTCAGGGTTTAGGTTTAGGGTCAAACTTGCAATTCATTTTATAGTTAGAATTGGGGTTTCATTAAGGTCCAGGCGTTGTTGGTTAAGTTTAGTGTTAAGGTTGGGCATTACATCTAGGTAAAGTTTTGACATAAATGTTTCTTAATTGAGGTTGAGGTTAGGGTTAGGATTAAGTTATGGTTAAGGTTAGGGTTGAGTTTAGGACCAGGGAGCATGAAATTTCGTATTTTCTGCTCCCCAGGAGGATAGCCATACAAACTTGTGTGTGCGTGGGCGTGTGTGTGTGTGTGGGCGTGGGCGTGTGCGTGCGTACTTGTGAATATTTATGTCAGATTTGTAACGTAGGTAATTGAGGATATGAAACAGCCTTTACTGTGCACGTGTGTGAATGTAGTGACCAGAGAGAACATTCTCACATGCTCAATCTCTTGGGTTTCTATCTGCAGGCTAATACTGCACCATCTGCACTCCTCAGACTGGGGGGGAGGGTAGGAAAAGAGGAGCAATGGGAACATTCACTGAGGCGAGCTGAGATAGCAGCACTAGATGGAGTGCTGTCGAGTGACCTGCCATTTCGTGTCCAATTTCATATTCAAATTCAAGGCTCAACCTCACCTCTCTCCCTCTGTGGCCTCTCCCTCGGATCTACTCTCTCTTCGCTGCTCCCCTCTCTCTCTTTCTATTCACTTTTAAACTGTTGAAACACTTTGAAGCCACGCCAATGGAGAGATCCCCTGAGATTTTATTGGGGGCTGCTTACTTTTCTCCTTCTATTCTTCTCTTGTACTGTGCTATCAATCCCCTCCGTAGCCTGTCTCTTTCCGTTTTTTTTCTATCTTCTATTGTTTGGTTTTCTTAAAAAACTTGTTTCTGGACTGGAGTGAAGTAAATCTTTTGTGACCTCACACTCCTTCCCTCGGCCCCTCTCTGGCCTCCTGTGCCTCTCTTTCTCTCTGTTGGATAAGCCCCACTGGAACAGAGTAGCACTGAAACATGATACAGATGGAGCAGAGTAGCGCTGAAAAGTAATATGATACAGATGGAGTAGAGTATAAACAAAACTTCACTGAAAGAAAACTTCAGTCCTCTGAATTAATCCTCTTTTACATGTTTGAGTTTCTCTCTTTCTGTCTTTTTTACTTCTCTGCTTTTTGGCCATTTGCCTTACACAATACATATTACATGTGTACCTGACACGATACATATGACATGTGTGCCGTACACGGTACAGATATCATGTGTGCCTTACACAATGTATATATCATGTATGCCATACACGATACGTATAGAAGTGTACATGTGTTTTGTGTTTGAATGCTTCTCATGTGTACATGTTTTATCTAAATTCCCTCTAATCTCCAGCCATTCTCCTCATGCAGTTGGTCCGTTTAATCTGGGTAGTAGGAACTACTTCCCTGCTGTGTTTTTTTAAGAGTAATCCAACTAGATTAGAGACTCCTGGACCACCTCTCTCACATCACCATGACGACTCTGGCTCAATAGCACAGGTGGTTAACAGCTATCTCTGATCCTCCCCTTGTCACTGACCCTTACAAATTGCATCTGATATGAGATCTCCTGTAGCCTGGAAAAAACATGTAGCCTGGGTTTTTATTTATTTATATATATATATATATATATATATATATATATATATATATATATATATATATATATATATATATATATATATATATAAAATGTTTTTAATTAGACTCTATACTGGTTTAGGAAACAAAACATGACTGATTGGAGGAGACACATGCTCAGTGATTGGACAACTATATTGTGTTTGGGTGGTTTAATGCTTGATGTGTGTTTGTGTGTGTGCGTTTGCCATGCAGGATGTTTCCTTACGCTACGGCAGCAGCTCCAGTACAATCAGATGAGCCACAAACCCTCTCTTGCAGTAACAAAGAAAAATTCACTGAAATGAATAAGTATGTCCTTTTACTGATAACGTACTTTAATAACATACTCTATGTTCTGTATAACAAATTGTTTTGTTGTCCTCATAGTAAAACCTGGAAGGTGGCCAAGGCTTGCTCTTTTTGTATGTGTGTACATAAAGGTTATGTTATAAAGGTTATTCCAGATAGAATTATTTTAGGAACATTTAAAAAAAGCTGCTCCTCTGGCGCTGTCCAATTTGCACAAAATTTGCAATAAACATTGATTTGCCGCATATTGACAAAGGGTCCTCGTACTAAATTTAAACAGATTAAAACCAAAAATAAAATTACCATAAAACATTCAGGGGATGTCGACAGGCTCATAAATTGAATTAAATCATATTGGTGTTGTGAGACCATTGGATACAGATGTTGCAAAACCCCTTCATATCTTTAGAGGCAGCTGTAAGCAACATTCCTGTTAAACAGCAGTATTGTTGCCCAACAACAAACATTATTCTGCGTTGCTCTGCAGAGTTGGAAGGATCTATGCTTTTCTCTCACTTGAGGTTCTTACCTACAGTAGGTACATGATAATTATTTATAATATAAAAATTATAATATTGTATTATCAGATTGTGTTGTGCTTTTTTGTTTGTGTATGCCTTTATAATCCCAAATCAAATAGGAAATGGGTGTCAATGTAATATGATATAGGTACATGAATGTTGCTAAAGCAACAGTTAGAAACAAAACGGGTCAGATATACACCCCCTAGAGGTTATTTTGGAACTGAAAAAGGGTTCCATCGTTGCCTAATTTCAGTGGAATCTGTGATTGTGACAGAGGGGTTTTATTTATGTCACTTGGTTGCATTGTTACCACTGTTACCAAAATTCTACAGATGCCCCTGTTATATTGAAAGAAATTGCAATACTAATGTTAGCAAGCTCAGATTCAATACAGACAGCCAACATGCCCAATTTATCTAGTCATTGCTTCAGATGGTTTTTAAAGAGTTGGAAGACATTTACCACAGTTCCTACATTCAGTGACATAACCCAGCACTGTAGAGCCATCTTTTGGTCCATTAACACAGGCCTCAAATAACCAAAGACTTTCATTTAAAATGTAGCTATGGTGTTTTGTCTATCAGTGCTCAGTATTTATGAAGTCAGGCATTTCTCGAATCGGCCTAGGTTTTTTGCAAATTTTCATGAAGGCGTGTTACTGAACACTGCATCTAAAGTGAATGAAAAGTGATGACGAAAAGTTTTTCTACAACTATTTCTTCCCAATTCCAAGAATATGATCATGTTTTCAAGCGGAATTGAGCGGAGTGAGTGTGGACACAATTTGACTTGATCGCGGGGTGATATCTAAACCAACCAGAAGGCTGTTGTACGGCACCACTCTAGGACCTCTAATTTCTCCTGTTCAGGGCATGCTAGAATACTTGTGTGCTACTTAGCTCTTTGATCAAGCTGGCATTGAGTTTGCTACTTTAATAAACACATAAAACACAGATGTGATGAAGGTGACTTGCATTTGGACCAACAGAAGGTTAATAATCAGGCTTGTTTTGGTGGGAATATAAGGTAGCCTTCTATTGGGATGATAGTGTATTAATTTGTATTTCTAGAGAAAGAGGACAATCAAGAGAAACAAATTTAGCAGGAGAAACACGGTTGTCAAACATTTTCTGTGCGTAATGCTCCAGCAGTGTGGCAGGATAAAAAGAGTCGCAACACACACCATAAACCAAGTGCGTCAGCCACAGGCCCTTGCAGAGATACCAACCCCACCAGCCGACTCCTTCCATAATATGCGGAAAGAATCGGGGGGTCCTAGGCACAATTCTCTCCTCTGCGCGGTGGCCAAGGACTTGTCTATCATATCTACACCCATTCTATTGGAACGTCACCACTCTGCAAAGGCAGTACTTTGAAGACAGACATCTTTTTTTTGTGTTGGCAGATCTTTATTTCATTCTAAACCTGTATGTTTGGTGTTTCATTTTCTACATCCTAGTTGCAAAATGTTCTTCTAATAATTTAAGTACTTGATTGTCCAGGCAGCATAGGGGTGTTGCAAATGCTTTACCTTTTCTTCATAATCTATGTATTGACTTCCAATAATAAGATCATAATATAGCCTATGCTTTTTCGGTTGCATACATATTATTTTCAAATGCGTAGTCTTTGACATGTGGTCTGTTTTAATGAGTGCTTAGGCAAACACCTTTTCCTTTTTATATAGGCTTCATTCAAGTCACGATTAAGTTTAAGATTTAGAGAACAACATTTTCATCATACATAGTCAAACAATACATGTGATTTGTTTAAATTGTGACTTCAAACCGAAAATGAACCCCCAATGACATGTAAGCAAGTATTGTTTTTAGCGAAGCATTTGGGAAAGGCTGAGAGCGATGAGTGGGATTTCTGACAGCTGGTCTCAGCTCACATACTCTGTTCTCAACCCACAATAATACACTGTAGACCAGATGCACTGAGTGGAATGTTGAGTTGGACAGTCCCAAAAACAAAGGTTCTGATCAATATTATGACAAAACTTTGGTATACTGTAGGACTTTTCATTTATGCTTTGGTTGAAGACTTCTGGCACAGAAACCTGTCACATATCTAGTGTATTACATAGCTTTACAAATAGTAAGGTCTGGTTATCTAACTTACTTTAAGAACTTGATATAATTTTAAGCAGTGACCTGACCTTTATTCAAATGATTATCAGTAACCTTTAACCTACAAAAAGCTACATTTGATAGCTATTGTCTGCTCTGACTAAAGGCACAATCATTATGTAAATTATATTTACCAGGGCTATTTATCTGACAGCCTGTGGGTCAGATCAATACAGACAGTCAGAGCTGCTGAAATAGACAGTGAGACAATTTAGACTGTATAAATTATTGTGCTAACAATTCTTTTAAATATCATTAAAAAAAATATTCACACTAGCAATGAGAAACTCTTGCTAAGCAGAAGCGTGAAAAGAATGCACGTGCTGCGTTTTGGCCAGAACACTGACCAGGAAGGTGTTTAAACTCCCTGACAATGTTGTATACCCGGTAACTAACATGGCGATCTCCATGAAACAAGTGCTGTTACTGGTGATAGTAGAACTGGTTTGGTGCCAGTGTGAGATTTTATTATGTGGCTTCCCAACAATATTTTTCTTTCTTCTGATTCTGTTAATGGGTTTGGACAGAATTACAGAACCAGACTTCCTACATCACCGCTCATTCCACTCCAAAACACATTCATCAAGAAGTCGTCTTCAGATCTCAGCAGCCGGGTTAAGTATCACATCTCACACCCAAATCTGACATGAAGTCTTGTTAATCTAAATAGATATTTTGTAGTGTAAAAACCGTTATAAGAGTCAAAATGGTCAGCATCTCCTCACTTTTACATAGGTTCTTTCACCACAGACAAGATTACACCTTAGGCATCAAAGAGTGCTTTTTGCTAAACTTAGAAGTGTTGCAATTATGCTGTCATAAACTATCTGATCAACTTCTAACCTGCAACATGGCTTGTTTGGCAGTCTGTTGAAAGACGTTTCTGCTGGGCATCATAGTTACAGTGTGTAAAGGGTAATGATCTAAAAAAAGTAGCCTTTATGAACACAGACTAAAGAAAAGAGGGGCCATCCAGCTTCTTATCTGCACACAGTTTCACAGCCAGCATGGTATGGGGGTGCATTAGTGGCATGGGTGACTTGCACATCTGTGAAGGCACCATTAATGCTCAACATTATATACAGGTTTTGGAGCAACATATGCTGCCATCCAGAATTTGTCTTTTTGAGGGAAGGCTTTGCATATTTCAGTGAGACAATTTCAGCCAATCGACCTTCTGCACATATTACAACATCATGACTCTGTAGTAAAAGAGGCTGGGTGTTTTACTGGTCTGCCTGCAGTCTAGACCTGTCACCATTGGAAACATTTAGCACATTATGAAAAAAGTAGACGCTGAAATTTGAGCAGCTGAAATCTTATATCAAGCAAGAATGGGAAAACATTTCACGGTCAAAACTACAGCAATTGTTCTCCTCATTTCCCAAACGCTTACGTAGTTAAAAGAAGAAAATGCCCCTGTCCCAATTTTTTTGAAACGTGTTGCTGGCATCAAACTAAAATGTCCATGTATTTTTCCCAAAACATTAACATAGTTTCAACGTTTGATATGTTGTCTTTTTACTATATTCAGTTCATCAATGCATTCTGTTTCTTTACATTTTACACAGTGTCCCAACTCATTTGGAAACAGGGGTTCTATAATATACATGGATTTAGAGTTGAGATACACATTGAAGTATGAGTATAATACACATGTAATACACATGGATGATGAGAAATGAGCTGAGATCTAGTTCAGTGTAGTGCAGCTATTTCGTTTACAGTTTAGAAATGGATAGATGTGGTCTTATGAATCTCTATGGTACAGATGGCCTATTGCTGAGGACCACGCAAGATTATTTTGGTAATATTGACATGTATTGTACTGCAGGCCTGACCTCCACCTGTTTCTTGCGCACTTCCTTTCCCTGGAGTCATTCAAGATCTCAGTGATGGGCAGGCGTGCCGACCAGGACCTTTTACACTATAAAATGGTTTGCATTGCAGACTCAAATCAGACAGTGGGGGTGGAGGTGAAAATGGACTCCAGGACTGGTGCTTAAGCACACATCAGAATTGAGCCAGAGATTATTTGATTTTTTTCAGCTACGCAGGTTTGTCTTCTCGTGGATCACTGTGATGCCGTCCTTCCATCCTGAGGTTGTGGGAGATGATGGTCCTCAGGAATTTGAATTATTCCGAAAAACTAACAGCTGACCCCTCAATCTCCAATAATGAAGGTGGTAGGTGTTTTTTGTAATCAACCACCACCTGTGTTAAGTTCCAGTTAGCTGATGGCACCATTTCTGAGTAGTTTTTAACAGATTTGTTTTTCGGCAGGGTTTCTTCAATCACTCAAAATTAAAGTAGGATAAAACACGAATGGACTTGTTAAAGAAAACTGTGTTGAAAACAAATGGGTTTGTTTACTCTCTGTTAATGTGCCTACACTGGGCTGTTACCATAATAATTCTACACGGATCACTTGTCTGATGTCAACTGTTTTCTGATAAACAGAAAGTTATATTAGAAATTAGATTTGATTGGTTTAATCTCCTCACAGAAGTGATTGCAGTTTGTTAAGGACTCATTCTCTTCAGATGTGAAGGAGAAACTTCCCTGAAAAGCTGCTGTAGTCAAATGAGATATGCCATGCATGAAAGGTTAAAAATAAGCTGGAGAAAATAAAAATGTGATGAAGACATTTAAAATAGAACAATGTGCTTGTCTTTTGAGATGTGTGGTGCATAACAATTTTTTGTGTTATAAAAAATAAACAGAAGGATCATTAAAACAATCTAATGAATAGAAATCAGAACAGAATATGACTGGTCCACAGAAATGTGCATTGTACAATGTTTCATATACAGCTCCATTAAGCCATAAACATTTTTGAATGGCTTAATGTATTTTTTTATCATTATTGCTACAGCACTACCCAAAACAAAACTAAAGTTTTTGTTCAACTTAAAATACCTCACATAGGCTACAAAGCATTTCCATTATAATAGGAATACCATTTTTTGGTCACTTGTTTGTTTTGAAAACATTATACAATAACCCAACATATATAATATGAATGTCATGAGTGACATAAAGCATATTGGGCATCGTTCATCTTTATAAATACCCAAAAGGATGCTAGATTGAATCCCTGAACTGATAAGGGGAAGAATCTGTTGTTCAATCCATACCCTAGTTGCTCCTGTAAATTGCTCTGGTTAAGAGTGTCTGCTAAATTATTTATATGTGAAATGCTTATCAAAGGACTAGCAGTGCAGGAACCATCATGAATGGTTTTGGATAACAGCTCTTCCACTGAGGATTGAGATGACAACAAAAAAGTCTGGAACCCTGTTAGATAGTTAAGAATTACTATTTCCAAACCGTCAGGGAATTCACATTCATTATTATTGTGACCATGTTTGCGTATGTGACTGCACGGTAGTGAGTGGAAATGCACAGAGCTACTTATATATATTGGAGAAGAAACAATCATATCCCATGGGAATGAGAGCACATCTGGGACATGGCAGATGATATGGGTGTCAGTTTTTCACAGGGCCATTGGTGGAATTGCAGGAAGGCTGAAAACAACTTTGGATGATTTAAAAAAGTGGATAATTATCGCTAAGTGCATTTTTTAAAATACTGGGTTAGCTTCTGCTTTCACAGTCTGTAGACCTCCAGTAGGATTGATCTCCACCAGCTGTGATAGGTTTATACATTGTGTGTGATGTTAAATGTATTTTGTAAGTAACACTTTGCTAGGGTATAGACATTATACACAGTGACATGGATACCATTAGTATCAGTTTTTGGACATTGATCACCACTTTTCAGCATTAGGACAGAAAATGTAAGGGTCTTGGTTAAACTTAAATGACTGTGACACTATTATTTCTCTCACCTTACCAATTCTTTCCTGTGGGGACTGGATATTTTTTTCAATGTCATCCCTAACAATGAATTACCATTTCCAACACATTCCAAAAGTATCAGTATCGTCATCTTTTTCCAATTACTAGTGTTATAATATGTTCTCCCACAGCTTTAATTATTGGGTCCTCACAAAAAATAATGATAAAAACTGACCATGACTGTGTTAGCCAAATTTGCCTTGACTGCTCAGCGGTTTGGCTTCGCCACTCTTGCAAATCACATGATCATTCTCCGGTCCGTGATTGGGTGGACAATATGTTATTTCACACTGCAACTCATCTGATAGGCTGAAGGACATTTTGGTCAAACTCTCATTATTATTGTGAAGTTCAATGGAAGGGAGGAAGAACCACCAACCAAGTAGTGTCCTGTATCATGGCAGCTGGAGATAATGGAGAATGGAAGCAACGGGTTTTGTGGCTATGCAATGTATGTATCCCAGAGGGTGCTGTTGAGCTACGGAAGACTTTCATCTAAACAATTTTACTAAGGTATGCGGTGATTATGTTCTTTGCATATATATATATATATATATATATATATATATATATGTATAGAGAGAGAGAGTATCATTATTCTATTTAAAAATAATCACTTTATTGTGTTTCGCATTTTTTCTTCTTGTATAACTCCTTTTTCAAAACTGCCTCCTAGCTGGTGCCCCTCTGCCACCGCTGTGGCTCCGCCCCTCTATTCAAATCATCACCCTGAGCACAAGACATACTACCCTCCAATATCTTGAGAGACATGGTATACAGCACTGGATCTGCAGGTCATCAGATCGATGTGCAGGAATTATTCTTGGATTGATGGGGATGTCGATAGATTAGAGGTCAAACTCACTAATGATGAAGCTGAATTATTTCTCCCCTGGTTGCCTCAGACTTTGATTTGCCTTCTTCCCCTCTCCTTTTCACTCTGTCATTCTCTTATGTTTTTGTCCCTCAAAGCCTGCTCTCTATATATCAAATTCCTTTTCATTTTCTTACTCCTTTTCTGTCTCTTGCTCGTTCTCCTCTCGCTGTTTATCTTTTTCACTCGCACATTGTCGTTCACTCACTCTTTATATCTTCTCTTCTTTTTCCCCATTGTCCTTTTCTCACTCTTGATCTTTCTCTTCTCTCTTAACTCATTCTATCTTTCTGGGTCTCCTCTCTGTCGCTCGTTCTGGGTCTTGTTCTCCTGTCCTTTATGTCTGCTCTCTCAGTCTGTCTCTCACAAACTTCTCAGGTTACTGGTAACCAAATCTCAGGCTTATTCATTTCCTTCCCTTCAACAGCCTATTAACTTCTCCCTGCCTCCCTCCCACCGATATGTTTGCCCCTGTGTGTGTGTGTGTGTGTGTGTGTGTGTTGGCTTGCTTTAGATTGGAAGTAGCAGTGCTTTCTACTGCTACTGTGTGAGGTCATTTGAAGACAGAGACCAAATGAGATCAACCCCTGCACAGCTCTATAACGCGTAACACTGTAGCTTCACATACGGGACTCTATTATTCGGCTGTCGTCAGCTCTATGCACACTTAATGTACTGTAGACAAAATGAGTCCATCCCTGGTGACTAGAGTAGACAGTTTGGAGGCTGGCTGGGGCTTCTTAGACACACCCATGCACACGCACACTCACAAACATACACACAGTCTCTAGCAGCAGTATATTTTAATTCCTCCTTGACTCTACACCAGTGTAACTGAATTACTTCTTGAAGGGCCAGCTGATCTCTCGGGCCAGCAGGACTGTTTGGAGCAATAGGCAATCTTGCTTTTGGTTGATTTCCTATTATCACTGTTAGTGGGACATAGCTTTCTTGTCTGTTATAGGAGTAACGTAATGGGAGGCAATGAGAATAAGATGGTAATACAGAGAATAATTATCAGCGTGTAACAGACGAGGTCGACAGGCCCAATCTCCCTTTAATGTGTTTATCTTTGCACCACCCTGTTTTTCGTAAGCTGTCAGTGCTTAATGGTGTCAACGTTTGAGTCCTTCTGACATCTCCTCAGATAGTTTTCAGATTTGTGTGTCTGGATCTAGACTTTCTCTTCTTTCCTCTCTTTCATGTTCTTGTTGTCAGAAGATATCAGTGTCCCATTCTCTCCAAGCTTTCAAGTTACTTTACTCACTATGCTTTCTAACTGTTTTCTTCCCATTCTCCCCATCTCTCCCCTGCTCGCTCCCCCATCTCTCCCCTGCTCGCTCCCCTCTGTTTCCTGCTATTCTTTCATCTACCTATCTCTCCTGCTCGCTCCTCCCTGACTGCCTCCCTTCTCTCTCTCTGTCTCACCCTTCTCTCCTGCTCGTCTCTTACCATCTATGGTTTTCTCACCTGCTGTCTTCCATGTCTCTCTTTTGCTCACCTCTCTCCTCTTCTGGTCTCTTTCCTCATATCCATTTCCCTATCTCTCTCTTCCTGTCGGCTCTCAGCCTGTGGGGTGTAACTGGGTGTATCTTTCCTGTTTCCCCTCTCTCCGCCTGCAATTTTCTTTTATCTCTGTGTTCTGTCCAGAGAGGGAGCCATCCCGTGTAGAGAAACAGTTGGATGGGGGTACGGAAGGAGAAAGCCAAAGAAGAGGGAGTGACAGTGTTTATCTAGTTTCCTTCTACTATCTCCATTAGCTCTTTATCTCTCATCCTTTCTCCCTGTATTGGCCTCAGAGCATTATAACTCATGCATGCTCCCCATTTGCTGCTAGACATGGATCTTGCTATCTTCTTGTTTCACTACTGGCCAAACCTCCCGGCAATCTTTATCACATTCAATTTGAAAAGCCATGATTGGCTTAGCCAGCTAAATCTATTGGAAGACACTTATATGTACTGTATCAACTTTTTTCTCCCTCTTAAGACCCATTTTATTCTTTTCTTCACTTAGAGGACCATTGTGACAAATGCATAATTCAAAGTAGTTTTAATGACATGAATAAAAATTCATTTCAAATTCTCTTTCTAATCCCCTAACTTCCTCTCTCTTACTCTCACTCTTTCTTTCGCACTCTCTCTTTCCCTATTTCTCTCTCATCACTTTCTTTGGTCCTTTCTCTCCATTGTAATAGCCACAGAGAGGTTTGGATGTGTCGATAATGTCATAATGAGCTTACCTCCTCTTGTTTTCCGATTTCTTTCTCTCTTTGATCTTTTACTGCGTGTCAGCTAATTTGTTGTTTTGTGTCTTCGCCGCTTGTCTTTGAATTTAATCTAAAGCTGTGTGTAGTGCTTCTCGAGGAGGCTTGATTCTGTAGATCTCCATGGCGAGGTGGGTGATCTGTACCAAGGCTGGGATGGTGGAAATTGTAATTAGCTGGTTAGGGTCATGCCGTCAGAGCCTGAGGTTTAGACAAACTTGACAAGTTCAAAAATGTGATAATTTTTCCTCCTATAAAAATACCAGTGCCTTCTAAACCTCTGAGCCAACTGTGGTTGTAAGAGAGATGAAAGAGAGGGACTGGGAGAGATACAGACAGACAGACAGAAAGAGAGGCAGACAGGAGGTACAAACAGACAGAGAGATAGAGACTGATGGGACCACGGGCACAGTAGCTATTAGAGAGCTGGCAGCTCCATTCAAACCATTAAAGCACAACTGAAGTACTTGAAGTTTTCCCCTGTTTTCCCTGGATAGGGTGCTGGGTTATTTCCACTGTGTTATAAAAGAGCCATCTGTCATTACAGTATCTAGAGACCCGGCTGGAACAACACGGCTGACCCAACGAGCACGGCTGTCCTGTCCTTTAACTCATCACCACTGCTACTGAATATGTGTCAGTCAGGAATCAGGACAATGGGCGAATGTGTGTACGGACACTGACACAGGGAAGGATGTCATCTCTGTGGGTCCATTGGATGTGTAAAGGATAATAGTAGGCATTTTTTGTGTGTGTGTGTGTGTGTGTGTGTGTGTGTGTGTGTGTGACAGCTGGAGATGAAGGGATTGTGTAGGAGTATACTGGCCAAGCTGGCTGAGTTTCCTCCATTCAGCCTTGCGGAGGGGTTAAAATAAGACTGAGCAGGAAACAACTTGGAAATGATCCATCCTACAGGATGCTACGACGGGCCCAGGGAGGTGGTAGTGGGGAATATATCTCTCACCATTCTCTATTCCCAACACACACACATGCGCCGCACACACACACAAACAGTCACTTTGACTTTCAGCACTCCGGGGGAAAAATGTGGCTTGTTCAACATGAAAGGTGAAAGACAGGGTAAGATGGAGTGCTCCCAAAGTCATTAAAATTGTCAAGCTGTCTCTGAGCTGGCATGAATTCATTTGACACCTCTCCTCCAGTGTCCATCTCACTTTACTCCTCCATCCATCCTCCACTGCAAAAGCTCCCTCCTTCCTAGCAGATCTCCCTTCTCCCACTCCCCCTCTCCAGCCCTCTCTTTCTCCTCGTTTCTCAGCAGGGCCCGGGGTCTGCTGGCCACGGCTGTTTGGCTTTAGACACCGCTAATCGCTATCGCCGCTCATCAGGCTGATGCTCGGGACGCTGCTGGTTGTGCGCGCCCGTGGCCACGGTGGAAGGCCTGGGAAATGGGCTCAGTCATGGGCACTGTGGCGGCACCGACCCAAATGTGGGATTTAGACAGACGCCCATTATTAACATCCATCCCAGCCAGCTGTTCCAAACCATGGACACCCTCTTTCTCTCTCTCTCTCTCTTTCTCTCTCTCTCTCTCTCTCTCTCTCTTTCTGTCTTTCACTTGAATGTGCCCCGGATCCATCCTGTCCTAGGAGGATGATTGTGGTGGTATTTGCACGCGACCTCTCGGGGTAAGCCCCTCTCCATTTCCATTGGAAAGCAGCATGTGTGTGTTAGTGTCCTAGATCTAGCAAGGCCAGAGCTGCCATTTCCTCTGTTTGTTTTTCACGCCATTAAAACGGAAGGAAAACACCTATGTAAAGGTCACTGTGAAAGCCCTTTCCATCTATCTGAAGGCGAAGTGAAGTTTTGGAGGAGAGATGGAGGAAAAGGCCAAGTCCTTCTGTGCCAATTCACACTAATGCAGTTGGGTCCTCAGAATAACTCCCGGCCGAGTCACTCCCTCCCCCTATTCTTCTTCTTCTCCTTCAATTTCTTCTACCTCTAATATAGTTCCTGATATGTACTTGTGATTTTGACCTCTGACTTCATTGTCCCATTAGAGATTTTGGTTTCACAAAGTAATTTCCAGGGTTGTGAAAAGATGGCACAACAAGCACTATGCCTAGTTTATTTCCAATTCTTATTGATGTTGATTATTGACTGGTGATACATATTGTATGGCGCTACTTGAGCTTCTTACATTCTGTTCTGTGATCCTCTGACCCCGCACAGGTAATGGATCAAAATGAGATCTCCTGCACTGAAAGAAGAAACGAAAATTGTGCTATTTAATGGCTAGGGCTACGTGGAGGGTGGAACTCCAGGCTTTGTTTAGGTTTATCTGCCAGGAGAACTTGTAACCTTGGCCACTGCAAGCCTAAACCTCCCAGTAACATCTGAGCTGATTGGGTAAGGAAAGGCAATGTCAGCTGCCCTGAAAGGGCTTTGGTTTTGGCTTCCGGTAACCGGTTTTGAGTCCACACAGTGACCCATTCTGCGGTACTGATGGACGTCCCTCGTCCCTTTCTGTCCGTCACACTCTACCTTCCGCTCTTTGTGAGAGCCTTTGCTCCCTTCCAGGAATTCTCTTGGAGGAAGTGTTGATTTCCTGGTCTGATAACACCTCACTTATCCCATCATTCACACACGCACACACACACACACACACACACTCACACACACACAGGTCTATACACTATACACTTTCTATAATATACACACATTTCCACTCCACACACCATGATATGTGTGCTATCTATGACCAGTTCTCCACTGACCTGCTTTATCTGTGATTTAAGCTTTTAAAGAAGTAGTGCATCTGTCAGACAGTGCATTACAGGGAATAGACTACTATCTGAGACACAAAGACTAGCCATTCGACATACTGGATGACCAACACATGCATCTGTATCTTAACTCATCTGGTCACAAGACAATGAGTAAAAATAAAGGTCCTCAGTAGAGCACAATAAAAGGAGTTTACCCGAGAATCTGATGAAAATGAACCAGAATGAAATTACAAAGCTGCCTTGATTATGTGCAAAGGCACATTGCTTATCTTGATTGGATTACCGGGCCCATGACTGCAACCCAGCAACAAGGTACAGGAGATCCACCACACTGTGAATCCTGACTCATTTAGTCTGTGGTTGGCTGATGTGTGCGCTTACTGCTTCATCTGTGACATACCATCACATTGGTCAGATATTATAACCCCGAAAACCTGAAGATCATTAAGTTAGATTCTTCTTTAGTCATTATTCAACTTCACAGCTTTCTGGATACGTGTGGCAGACGGCAGGGCGTGTGACGAGCCTGGTTGTAGGTTAATGTACCATGACCGTGGCTTTGGCGAGCGGAGGGTCAAGCTTTAGAGGAGGAGGCGTGGTCTACAGCAGGATATCCAGGGTCAGAGAGTGTGTAGTGAGGGCAGGATGTCCTGCCCTTCTTTGCCTTCATTGCCCCTCCCTCTGATACGGACAGAAACTACTGGCAACGATCCCATTCCCAGAAGGCGCAGGCAGAAAGCCTTGAAAGTGTACTGCTGACAAGGGTTTTACCACACACTTAAACACATAACGGGCTGCATACACCCCCATGCACAAACATGCACCTATACTTCCTCCTTCACACACACACCCTCTTCGACATGCTCCACGGTCCATAAGCCACGTTATTCACATTGCCGTACAATGATTTGCTGTGTGTCTACATCCAGCTGTCTCCAAAAATAGACCCGTTGAACTAGAAAGAAAGAAAAAACATTAAATATTGAACCCAGACCATTAATAGTTTCCTCTTAGGTGTCTGCAGTCTAATTTCTCTTTGGGACGTGGACTCTTTCTCAAATTACACTGTAGCGTCCTGATCCACCTTTTGAGCCCAATTCACTAGTGCACTAAATAGGGAATATTTTCACTGGGAAGCCGTACATTAAGCCTATCCAGTTCCGTTTCCGGACTCCTGCATTTCCAGAAACTCGGATGACATCACCTCATTAAACCACCATGCAGCCGGTGACCTCTGGATCACTCGCTGAGGCTTATTCCTTTCAGACCAGCCACCAACGCCGAAAGGCTGGCACCGTAAAGCAAGAGAGGCCTTCCATCTGCCGTAGTGACATGTGCTCCGGCTGGGACAGGCGCAGACCAATGGGGCGATAGTCCCTCTGTAGTTGGAGCTCTGTGATATTCAGTGACAAACGACCGCATTCAAATGAAGTAAATAAGTATAAATAAGTCATTTAGTCCAGCAAAGCGCCTCGGGAACGAACTCTTACTTTGTAGCTGTGATTGATGTGGAAATCTTCTAACGCCACAAAACAATCTAAGCCTCACAGCCACAGCAGTATTATTTGGTATGTTTTTTTCGCCTGCCGCAAACGTATACTTAAACGTCAACCTGGTTGTTTGGTGGAAAGTACCTTTCAGAAGAGGCGTACTGCCATTTCGGGCCAGTGATGGTTCGCAGTCAGAGATTTATAGAGGGTGAATCATCTTCTTGTCCAAAACCTTCTCCGTTATAAGAGATACCACCAAGGAAAGAGCAGAGGGAGTTCATTTAACTTTTGTTTGTTGTTTCTCTGACTTCATTTGGCAATGCACACATATATTTTCAATGCCTGTAAAGCCCTTTTGAATTTATTTGAACTGTGATGGGAGAGAGGGAGAGAGAGATATACCGTAGACCACAAATGTATAGAGTATATAGTAATGGACTGCATATGAGAGACTGATCCTATAATATAATGTAATGAAACTATTACAAAATAGAGAAAGAGAGAAAAAGAGGGATGAAAATTGAAAAAATTGCTCACTGCCAGTCACTGCCATGTTATTGAAGACCAGGTTGTTAATACAATGCAGCACATCCCTTCGACTGAATACTCTGCTCAGGCAGCACAGCTCTCTGGGCCAAACAGTGTTTTATTCATGCAAAGCCTATCACAAAAAAAGTGCTCTTACTCAAGGCCATTCAGGCTGTTGCTCAATAATTCATCAAGCATAGAAATGTATCCTGATTGAAGTTCCTTTGAACTTTGGGCATCATTTTTCACAGCTGTTTTTCTGTCGATTGGGGTAATGTGCTGCGCTGTAGCTGAACAGAACTGTTTCAGAGGCAGTTTTCCCTGAAGGCCCGTGAGTTTAATTTAAAGCTTGGTAAATAATTTATAACACAACGATATTCATGCTAAATTAGGCTTTTATGCAGCGTTAATAGAGGAAGCTCAACCTACTGTTTCTGCCCTTGCTCATTTTATTGCTTCTGATATGTCGCATTATTATCAACTTTAGATTATTACTGTGACACACTGTGGGTATAATAGAAAAACCAAATGGGATTTCATTGTTGGTACAACGCTGTCTGTGTGTCATATTTTCGATTTTTCTGCGGTGGAGCATCCTACAGAGCTATTATCTGTATCATCCCTCATTTTCCTGAGAGGTGTATGACAAGATGAGGAGAACTCTCACACAGCCACACGAACGCGCCCACATACACAGACACATACATACATATGCATTATCCGCGGAGCAGTCACCATTCTCATTCTGGGCAGAACATCGTTTTAACAGTGTGTCAGAGCAGGACTGTATTTATCCTTGCTGAGTCTTTCCTTCTCACATGACATGCAATTGCACGCATGCTTTCGCTCTCGCCGCTCTTTTTCTTGCCATCCGCTTTCTCTCACACACACACTCACACACACATCCAGCCACATCCACGTTGTCGCACACGCACGAACACTCATTTAACCATAGCCTAGAGTAGCTGAACCAGATATTTGAGCTGCCTGTGCTGATCTATGCAAGTATTGCAGAATTTCCAGTATTGTTATATATTTATTTCTTTTTGCCAAAATGGCTTTGGCCAGATTTAATTGTATACCCCAAATAACCGCATGTGAATTTAAAACCTTCATCTACCTGACCGTCTCTGTCATTCTGACACCAGCCTCGCGCTGAATGTCTCCGTGTCCTGGCCCAGTGTAACCTAGCAGTAGCCTTGAACTAGCACTGGCTGGGAGGGAACTGCTCTGACATCAAGGCAGCAACGTGGCCACTCAAAGGCCTGTTTCGGTCGGTCCGCTGCTGCCGCTTTGCGTGAGCATGTTACTAAGCCGAACGACACAGATTCCAAACACGCGGCCCCCAATTAAAAGATTTAGGTTGCAGGGGCTTGTTGTTTGTTTGTTGTGTTCACAGAGTCGTGGGCCGACGCCAACCCCCTCTGCCCCCCTCTCCCGCCCCTCCCGGGGCAGCCTGAGGCTAGCAGGGGAGATGGGGAACGGTGTGCTTCACATATGCTGAGACTGCAGACCAGCGCAGCGTTGTCAGCATGGCGTCCGACCGGCCAGAATAGGATTCTTTTGATTCAGGAGATGCAGATTGTTTACTTGCATTTCTTTGACAAGACATTCTCTCATATGCAGTCCAGATCCTAAGACATGAGAGCCTGGCAGTGTAAAATATTTACTCTCTGGAAGGAAGATAACAAGCGTTCCCTGTTTGCTTGTTGGGACCAATCCTGAGTTTGTATCATGCAGGGAGGAGGTTGGAAAATAAAGCAGACATGTCTGTCAAAGGCATAAAGCGAGAGGAACCCTCAGGAATGGAGATTGTCAGCCAAACACAGACACCCACCCACACATTAAGACACACAACCACACACACACACACTCACACAAAAAACACAGCCTCATATTAACATACACAAACACACACCCAAACACAAACATGTTCACGCAGAGCAACCTGAATTCACAGCTTAAGTTAATAAAACCGAATCAGGTTCAACTGAATATGAGATCGGATATATAAAACATATTATGGTAATTTTTGTTTTGTCTTGATAATAAGAAAGACCGTATTCACTCTTTGCACAGAAAAAAAAATAATTTAACCCAGAAATGGGCTACATGCATGTGTAATAAGAGTATTTTCATTATTCAACATCAGAGTTTTCACCATAGGAATAGTCATTTGAAGGGTTTTCTGGTTTGTTTTATCCAAGCAATTTTTCTGTATTCACACAACGAATGTGTCATTTTATCTTTCATTGGTGATATGATTAGCATATTCCATCATGTTGAATATAAAGAGACAATCAGGCCTGTGGGATGCTAGAGACCATGTGAGCAGCATTCAGATCCATCTCCTTACGGAACGCTGCACGTCAACACTTCCTCATTCTCAGACAATCCCAATTTATTATGCATTTCAGGTACGTTTTTTACATACTATTGTTCCAGTTTTTAATGGACTTCTGATTAGAACCCTGGAATTTCCTTAACATGTGACCCAGCTAAGTAAATATATGGTTTAATATGAAACCAAGATAGGAAAAACACACAGTTTGATATGAAAAATCTGGGAAAATGTATGGTTTGGTGACCATCTAATCCTGCAGCAGGGGACTGAAGGAAAACTTTGCAATGGGGGCAATGGACCAGAGAAACTCAGGCCCTGCTATCATGCATGGTGCCTACAGTGACACAGACAATACATGCCTGATTGAAAGATGATTGAATAGCTGCCAGAGGCCTGGTACTGGCACTGAATGACATAGATGAGAGGGTCCAGCCAGGGACTCCCTAATGCTTAATTCATGTCTTCCTCTTGTCACAAAGAGGAACCCCATACTAACAATGAGAATGCAAATACCTTCTACACATGCATGTTAAATGCATGTGCATCTTAATTATACAGTCATGATAAAGTGCATCCGTTGGAAAGTTGTGTTTGTTTACATATATATTTGAGCAAAATTCCAACCACATTCAATGATAAAGGTGGTTGGAATTTAACAAATCAAACCAACACATTTTACTGTGGAACTGTTTATGCAATGAACAGAAATGCAATGTTCTCATGAGAAAAGATCTAGTACATCCTATCATTACAATCAAATGAAATGACTAAAAGTAGACTTAGGTGCACCAAAACAGGTGCAAATGATTAGTAACTTGGGAGGGTCCCGCCTTCCATAAAGATTACAAACTTCAAGATTGGTCAACCATAAGGGTGTGTGGTTATCACATCATGCCAAGATCAAAAGACCTAGCCGAGGCCCACAGAATGAAGACAATTGATGCCCTTGAGTCTGGGAGGGGTTACCAAACCATTTCCAAACAATTTGAAGTACACCTTTCCACTGTCTAATAGATTATTTACAAATTGAGAAAAGTCTACTAAATTCAGCCCAAGAGCTGACCAAAAGATGCTTGTAGAATTCAGCAAAAACCACAGAGTAGCATCAAGGGAACTGCAGGCCAATCAGTGTCAAAGTGCATGAGTCAACTGTCAGAAAGAAATGGATATGATCGATACTGCTCTAACGTGGCCTACATGGAGAGGAAAGAAGAATATCAGAAAAGAATTTCAAGATAAAGCTGACATTTGCTAGGCAACACCTGGGTAAAGATTTAAACTACTAGAACAATATGCTCTGGACAGATGAGTCAATGGTGAAATTGTTTTCCTGTGTTTCATATAGTAGTTGAAATAATGATTGCGTACCCGGTTGTCAAGGGAGAGATTAATTCAGTTATTTATTGCAGCATTTGATAGTCGATTGTTCAGGATGTTACAGACTCAATGTCATCTCACTCAATTTCAAAGAAACTTCCGGTTGTACCTCTATAGACATCGCAACCTGGAATAGACATCCCAGGACCTAATTGGCTTATTACTGTTGCGCTTTGACTGAACGTGACTTCCTGTGTACGGATAAACAGATGTTCTGCTGTAAACGTAACACACTTCAACACCTGCCATGTTCGATAAAAATGAAACTGCATTTTACCAGAATTACCTCATACCAACCTTAAAGCATGGAGGCAGTGGCATGGTTTTGGGCTGCATGCTTGCCTCAGGGCCAGGCCAACTGTCATCACTGAGTCAACCAGGAATGCCATATAGTACCAGAGAACTCTTCAGGAGAATGTGAGGCCATCTGTCAAAATCTGAAGCTGAACCAAAAATAGATCTCGCAACAATACAATGATCGAAAACACACAAGCAAAGCCACAACACAATGGCTCAAAAAGAAAAAAAGGAGAGTTATGGAATGGCCGAGGCAAAGTTCAAATGCTGTGTGGGGACATGAAGCATGCAAGACAAACTTTGAACCTGACATATTTGAATCAGCAATGTAAAGAAGAGGCAAACAATCTTCCAAGCAAAGGTAAGAGACTGATAGTCATTTACAAGAAATGGCTAATATGTTATTTCAGTCAAATATAGGCAACACCAGCTATTGAAGCTGTGGGTGTATTCATTTTTTCCACTAAATGACATCAAATCTCTGCTTATTTTTCATGAATTGATCTGTACATTTTGCTGAATTGAAGATTAACTATATCCGTACGTCCCAATATGTAAAAATAATAATAATAATAATACATATTTGACAGTATGGTTGCTCAATGTCAGAGTACACTCACCTTCAACGTTTCTCTCCCTTTATTCCTCTCTTCATAACTATCTTCTTTCCTCTCTTTTTATGTCTCTAATTCTTCATCCTTCTCTCTTCATCCCTGCCTGTGCATCCCACTCTTTTCTCCCATTCATCTCTCTCTCTTTCCTTCATTCCACATCCCTCTCTCATAATGCCTTGTTCCCTACTGCTGTGAGTGGCTGGATGTGTCACCAGCTGCAGGCTACAGCACTCTCCTCCCTGCCAGATGTCTCGGATCACATGATTGCTACTTCTCTTTGAAGTGTCTGGGTGGACATGGAGGTGATTAGGGAAACATGGCCTCTTCCCCTGCCCCTTCCCTCCCTCTTTCTCTCCCCCGCTTCCTCTGTCCCCTGCCTCTTCCCCTGCATGCACCTGCCTACATAAAAGCTAGAATAAGAGCAGAGAGAGAGATTGAGAGAGACCGTCAAGTAGCAGACTGCAGCAAGACAGTAGCCGGTTTCTGCCCTCTGAGAAATGCATTAACTGAACTTGTGCCCACTGTTAAAAGGTTTCGTTTGGTTGCATCACTGTGGCTCCTTTCTAGTGTATCTGGGACTTTGTATACGCACAAACAGAAATAAGGAGTCAAGAAACGCCTGTGTTTTGCGACAGACTGTGTATGCCTCTGGCAATGCAAGACAGTAGAGGTTTTTTTTTCTCCAGAAAACATAATATTCATATTTCTCACAGTGTCTTCATATGAAGCAGAATTACTGTCATCTGCTGACACATCAATGGTCTCACCCAAATCATAAGTTGTATTTCCCTTCCAAACAATCTTGCTTTTATACATTTATGTTCGGCTCTTGTATTCATAAGATGATAACTCTATTTACTATGATATTACCATTTTATACACTCATCTTAACTAAATTCAGTGTAAAACGTGAATTTAGTTAATGTAATAAACAGTACTGACATTTGCATTTGCTTTTTCGCAAATTCTGACACGAATGCAGGCATGATAGCCCCGAGCAACATCAAATTCATAGGCCACTGAGAAAGCGAAGGAGAGAGATCGAGAGAAGAGGGAGAGGATGGGAGAGGGTTGATATCAGAAGCTATGCCATGAGACTGGGATGAGAAGAATAGGTAGAGAGGCGTTTGAAGTCAGACAGGATTTACTTCAGCAGCCTCAGATATCTGATGACAGTGAGGGGGTGGGAATAGACCAGGGAAGGAGGGATGGAGCAAGGGAGAGTAGGAACAGATCAAGACAAGGTGGTAAATATGAAAAGGTGGAAAGTGAAATTGGTTATGAAGGGAGATGTATCAGGAACAGACTGATGAAAAGGAGAGATTAGTATAGGAATGTGTTCTGGTTGAGTGTTCTGAAGAAGGGATTGGTAGAGATGCACAAGAGAAATCTCTAGTGCCGAGAGGGGATATCTATGATCAAACTGCATTTTCTCTTGTTCTCCATTTTGATTGAATTTCAAATCTGATATAAAATATTTTTATTGCCATGCCTTGTATAACAGCATTATACTTGGTACCGCTGAGAATTTGGGGGCTAAACAGAATACAAAATAATACACGGCCTGATAGCCAGGAATGCTCACAGTAACGGCCATCTACAATAGTGCTTTGCCATGATGTAGTAAATGGCCACAATCAAGCATATTAATAGCTTTGAGATTACATATTCTCAACCATTGAAATCCCCATAATTACATTGTTTAAAATGCTTATTTGGCAGGATGGCTTTCCACTGATCTGATCTCTGTGTCTGGCATCATTATCCATCTAGTCTAATCATACAGACACACGCATTCACACACGCACACGCACACGCACACACACACACACTCAACATACACAGTAGGCTAATCTATTGTCATCAACACATGATTTATTGCACTGCAACAGTCAATAAAACTAATTAAGCTTCTGTTTTAAATTCAATTTCTCAGACGACTGCATCTGGATGTGTGGTAGTTTGGAAGTGTGTCTGGTTTTATTTCTCTTCCTAACTGAACACTTACCAAGGGGATGAATGACTGGCCGATAGTGTCAGTGAAGGCCTCTTCTGTTTAGAGGAAAGGACAGGAGAAACCAGACATTGAGGGAAGCCAGACGCCTGAAGGGAAGTCCGTTTTCCTCTGGTGACTGAGTTTAAAAGTTCACTGTCATGGTTGGTTTATCAATGATGACACATACTAGGCAGTAGATCTACACTCGCTGACCAGTATGTTTAGTACATTCATCTAGCACCGGTTCAGACCCCTTTACCTCCAGAACAGGCTCAATTATTTGGGGCATGGATTCTACAAGGTGACGGAAATGATCCACAGGTAGGCTGGTAAATGCTGACGCTGGAATTGCACAGTTGCCGCAGACTGGACGACTGTCAGCAGCTTGGTTCATTTCGTCCCAAAGATGCTTTATTGGGTTGACGTCTAAGGACAGTACAGGTCAATGCAGTAAACTAAACCGTAATTCAATGGACTGGCTGATGTTTGTGAAATGCTGTGGCCACCTCTTGTTTCTAACTGTGTGGGTTTTGAAATGCCCATTCTGCAAGACAATGTTGCACTGCATCGTTATCTACCTGTTACCTTGCACAATTCTTGCCATTCTCCTATGACGTCTCTGATCAACAAGGTGTTTTCTCCAACAGAATTGCCACTGACTGTTGTTTTTGTTTCTAACACAATTTTTGGTAAACACTTGACAATGTTGTGAATGAAAAGCCCAAGAGGGCATCCATTTCTGGGATTCAAAAACCAACTAGCTTATCACTCTGGAAGTAGCTTCAGTCACTTGTTTTGCCCATTCTCACGATCCATGAAAGATGTCTGCCAGCTTTATGTTCATGAATTGCTCTTCCATCCCTTGGTCACATCATTGCCTGGTTACAAACATTCTATAGATGCCCTATTGATGACCAGATGTTGAATGAGGGTTATTAAATTTGTTAATATTTTGTCTGAATAACATTTTAGGAAATTTGAAAAGCTTATATTTAATAGAAAACAATGTTTCCATTATTATATTATCAAGAGAACTTGGCAGATAGCTAAATTATCATTAGCTAGAAAAGCTAGTCAAGTATAGCAAGTAATGCTAACATTGGCTAACAAAACCAGTGTGGACTCCCCTCACTTAACTATCTAGTTAATGTATTACTGCATCTAAAATCAAATTGGTGGTTTCAAAATGATTACAGAATATTTTGATAGTAGTTACTTTTTATTTGCAATTTTCAGTATTGGTGTCATGTTTTCAAGCCTTAGTAATGTACTTTCAACCTCTCGGTGAGGATAAATTGAGTAGAATGCTCAGTTGTAAGGTCTCAAAGGACCATTCAAAACCATAATGTGACAAATCGTGTAATCAGTTAATAGCAATTCATGGCCATGTGACCCACAAGAAGTGAGCTAGAAGCAATCCATTTTGTGATCAGAGCAATGTACTTAACAAACTGGCTGTTGTAGTAAACAGCCTATATTAAAATCTAGACTCAAATTGAATTAATTTGCAAGACATGTACTTTAGTGTACAGTAGTTCTCAAAAGTACATCAATGCCCCTGTTATAGTCTACTATAGCGTTGACTCCCATTCTAGATCATTTTTCTTGGACAGTTTCCTGCATCCAGTTACTCAGGTTGTTCCTTTGCACTGGTGCAGCGAGAGTCTTTCCACAGGGTTGTGGGATGAACTGCTAGATATGCAGGGAAGAAATAGATATCCGACATCTTGTGGGTGCAGTAGCATCCACACAGGCTCTAAAGGAAGAAGCTAATCTGTCAGATAAAATGGTCTATGTGGAGCTTTGAATGAGCAACATGTAGCAAGGAGAGTGTGTGTGTGTTTGGAAAGGTCCATATCTCTCAGAGAAACTGCTAATACAAACCTCAGTGGGGTTTTGTACTGAAGCAATAGAATACTGTATATGAAGTTACATTCACTTCAGCTGTCACATTATTTATGTTGATTCACTCTGCTCCTTGAAATCAATAAAGAATGATTCCCCCAAAAACCTTTAACATTATTCAGTTTAGAATGTTGCCATGCTAGCAGTTATCCACAATTACTTTATTAAACATTAATTGTTAATATTGTATGTGAAACATCTCAGCTGTATCTAATTATTTTACTGGCCTTAAAGGGATATTTTACCTCAGAACATTTTGTCTCTTAGTCCAATCACAAAGCATTGTACCTTTCAGCATTCAAGATGTCAAGGTAGAGCACTTTCAGTAGAGAGAAAAAAGTTGCGTCACCATGTTTTTTTCTGTACAGAAATGTACCATGTTGAACATTGTACTGCTGACATGCACACTTGGGTTGCATCATGAGTGAATTAACAAAACATGAAAATGTATTTTAGGGGCAAATATTTCTTTAAAACACATGACTTCTGACGTGACATTTGAAGAACAAAAACAAAAATGTGCTTATTGAATTGAAAAGCAGAGCTGATCTGATTAGAGAGTGCATGAATGCATGTGTTGTTTATCCAGATATATGGATGAAGCCAGCGAAGCAGCATTATCTCAGATTTACAGTTAACATTCTCCTAATAATTATCACCATAGTGAAGAGGTCTGTGCATCCAACATAATCCCTAATCATTATCTCTATATTGAAGAAGTCTTTGCATCCAACATTATCCCAAAAATGTATCACAGAATTTCACTCCCAGTCACCACATAGGTCATAACCTTTGACCAGAGGCTTTATATTGTGCACTAGGTCTATTTACAGAATAGGGTAGGGTTTGAGACAACACACTACATAATACAGTCAGTGTTACAGAAACCACGGTAACAACATGGAGTAGTGTGGTTCTCCCAACCCAAAGTCCACGCTCTAATACATAAATTCAATTCCATTGTTGTTTTACTTTTAAATGTATAATTTATACACATTGAGTAAAGACTATAACTGTAAATGCCTCATGATCATATTACTCCAACTGTCACACCCCTTCAGAGCACAAAAGCCCAAAGCTTGTTTTACTGACATGTGTGAACATTGCAAACAAATGCTGACCTTGCTTCTATAGTTCTTCCTAGGGACATGAGATTGATTAGATTGCCATGAACATTAAAATCCCAGTTTACGGCTGTGGTTTCTGTTCATAACCTGATGTGATACTGCGTGCCAGTGCCGTTATAGTCCCTGTGTTAGCGATTCAGCCTGTGAGCAGTGTAATACTGACTAATGTTTACTGTTAATCATCATAGTTTCACTGAGGAAAAACACCACCGCTTCTCTGTTCCTCTCCTTTTCATTCCCTAACTTGCTGTCTCAGTATCTCATACATACAGAAAAATACTGTCTTCCACACTCTCAGACTGGCACACATGCACAAATACGCACACGCTATCATAAAGCCAAGCTTATTTACATCAGCACTCTTCTCTGTCGACATAACAATGTAGCAGAAAGTGAATTAGGGTGACAGGAGCCGTATGGCATGTGTCTAATATGCAGAGAGCACTCAGCTTTCTGTTGACTCCCACAGCCGAGTGGGGATCAGACATGAGGAAGGAGCAGCAGAGGAAGGGGAGGAGAGCCGAGTAAGGAGTCTGGAAAGCGAGAGAAAAGGGCGGGACTTGAT
>JACXGJ010002870.1:36708-60157 GCA_016801105.1 Esox niger
CAGACAGAAAGACAGTGGGCAGGGGCAGGGCAGAACCAGACAGACAGAAAGACAGTGGGCAGGGGCAGGGCAGAACCAGACAGACAGAAAGACAGTGGGCAGGGGCAGGGCAGAACCAGACAGACAGAAAGACAGTGGGCAGGGGCAGGGCAGAACCAGACAGACAGAAAGACAGTGGGCAGGGGCACGGCAGAACCAGCCAGACAGAAAGACAGTGGGCAGGGGCAGGGCAGAACCAGACAGACAGAAAGACAGTGGGCAGGGGCAGGGCAGAACCAGCCAGAATGGAAGAATGGAGTGGGTGGGAGGTGCAGATGACTGTGAAGTTAATTAGAACATCCTGTGCCTAGCTCTTCCTCCTCTCCCCCACTCTGCTCCTCTCCCCCACTCTGCTCCTCTCTCCCTCACCAAGAAGCTTTGATGTGGCTCGGTGCCTGGAAACTTAATGAAACATTTATAATAGTCTTTTCTTTCTTTCTCTCTCCTCTCACTCTCTCTCTTTCTCATTCTTTCTTTCCCTGGTCCTGCCTCCATGACATGGCTGTTTTACGCATGGGGCAAAGCAGCGCCAAAAGCTGTAGAGACCACTTGTCATACAATCTCAAAGACTCTGTCTTTCTCCTCCCTCTTCCGTTCTCCCCCTTCCTCCCCTGGCAGCCTCTTTCTGCCAGTCAGCACATCCCAGTGAAAAGTGTGATCCTTTTCTTTTAGACTCTCTCACTCTTTCAGTACGTCTTTGTCGCCCACTCTCTCCTCTCTCTTCTCTTTCATGCATGTCTTCATTACTTAGAATCAATTTTGAGATCAAAGATTTCATTTTTGACTTACTGTACGTAGGAGCTGTCAAATCCTCAGAGTTGATACCACGCAACATTGAAATACTGACAGGATTATCGATGTGAGGCTCATTAACGACAACACATATAGGAATGGGGGATGTCAAGGCCAATCTTTCAGGGCATGGTACACTCATTTCCCCTTTAATAAAATATAGTAATTGAAGATGACTCTGTGTAGACTCATCAAACAGGTCACAGTGCATTGCAGATTCACATGGTTCTTAATGCTTCAAATAGACGTCTACCTGGAGCTCATTAAGCTAACCACGCTGACCTCTCTGCTTCTGGAACTGTTATCTCTTGTTCCCTTCTGGAGCTTGCATTTCTCTCCGCTCGTCTGCAGTCCTGAGTTCTCATCGACTCAATTTTCCCTCATCTTCTCTTCCTCTCTCTCACTCTCTCTCTTGCTGCTGTGTCTCTCAGTCCCCTTCTTATTTGTACCTCAGTTTGATTTGGCTCATGTATCGATTAGATTCCTACTGTGAAATATTTTATTACATGAATCTGTGTGTCTCTCTGCTCTCCTCAGCGTTCTTATATTTACAGCCAGGTGTAGCCGAGTTTAACCACCCCACTGAGGACTGTCTGAGTCTGTCACTGTTGCCTTCACATAAACACTGACTGTCCAGATCCTCTAACGACAGAAATCATATGAATCTGCAGCTACTGTTGCAACCATCTGAAAAGAACATTTTCTCTTTCATTTGTGAGCCCATCTCTGTCATTTATTTTCCTCTCCAACCCCTGCTCTTAACACCTCGATAGGTTCATCTCCTCTCTGCGAGTGCTCTCCTGGGACTATTATCTCCTCTCCTGTCTCTTTCCCTCTTGCTCTCTCTCCCCCTCTGTTCTCTCTCTTTACCTCTCTCTTCCTATCTCTCTCTCCTTCCCTCTTATCATCATCACTTTCAAGTTATTTCTTGGCTGTCCTCTGGTCCTTCTCTACATAACATCTAAAACACATGTAAATTACACTAATTACACAGTATTGTTTAATAGTCCTTTCTGATTGGCTCAAAGGGCTTTTTTTATGAACAGTGTCCTGATAAGAAAACAGATTTTTCTATGAAAGCAGAATGGAGCATCATTAGTTTTATGTATAGAGGGAGTGAGAGAGAGAGAGAGAGAGAGAGAGAGAGATTTTTTTTATTTTAAGAGAGAGAATTTTAATGCTTTATTTAACAGGAAAGTGGGTACGATAGAAAGAAAGTTTTTGCAGAAAGAGCAGTGGGCCACGTTCAAACCCATATGCTGCTGCAGTACATGTGCACTGGAAGCAACAGAGTTATTTTAACGGTCTAATAAATATTTTTCACATATGCTGTCGGAGAAAAAAAATAACTATGGAGAATGTTGGCATTCATCTCTCTCACACACTCCCTCACAGACACACACACTCACACACACGGTCAGTCCAGTTGAAGAGAAGGTCAGTGTAATCACCAGACCATTAGGGAACAATGCAGGGAGTTTTCCTGTGGAGGGAGAGTGTGGTCAACGGAAACACACTGGACCCAGGGGCCCTGCCACCACGTCAACTTACATGCCCACTTTCTGTGGGTGTGCTGAACCCTGCCAGCCACCCAAAACTGTGCACAATCTAAGTTAATCCCTTGGGGAAATGTCCGATTGTGAAATCAATTTGAGGAAATATGTTGGTTAATTTGGGTGATTGTGAATGGGACCGGCTATAAGAATCAAATTAGTTTTAGTAGTTGAAAGTCTAATGGATCAAGGAAATTGGGGGACACATGTTATAAGCTGTTATAAATGTTCTACTCATCATTATTGCGTCGCTTTAGGGAATTTACCTCAACATGGGGTTTTGTCCATCTACCAGCTGTAGAAAAAAGTTTGTGTGTGTGTGTGTGTGTGTGTGTGTGTGTGTGTGTGTGAGTGAGTGCATTTGAGCCAGCGGGCTTTGGGTTGTGTGAGCCTGTGTGTAGGTAAGTAATGTGAGTGCATCATTTGGGTGGCACTGCCTTGCAGACAGCAGTAACCTTTTCAAATGGCAAAGTCTGTCTGACGTTTTTTGGAAAGCAAGGAAAAAGGATTGACTCTGACGGCAATATGTTTCTTGGCTTTATTTTTGCTTTGGTCAATCCCTCTATCCTTGTTTACTTCAGGCTCAATTTGCTATGATTGATTCTGCAGCGAGACCATACTGAGACCAGACTTTCCGCCTCTCAAATTCAAGACAAGCTTTTGGAGATTGTCAACCATTGATTCTCGATTACGCCAATAACTACATGATAGAGTATCAGGGCTTCCTTCCTGAGAGGATGGGAGTGAATGAATGGATTAGACTCTCTTTACATAGTCTGGAAGATGGTAAATCTTACTCATAAAAGGGCTGTTGACATACACACTCACAAATATGCAGACTCTTCTTTGGAAGTGTGAGCAGAAAATATGATAAATGTTGTTAACTTTGACTAAGATCATTCCTGACCAACGCAAAGGTC
Organism: Esox niger; assembly: GCA_016801105.1. Lineage (NCBI taxonomy): Eukaryota > Metazoa > Chordata > Actinopteri > Esociformes > Esocidae > Esox > Esox niger. The sequence goes on from JACXGJ010002870.1 coordinate 40,013, forward strand.
TATTACATTCCTCACACATTTTAGTTTGTTTGGTTTCATTTAGAATAGCTTTACTGCTTGCTGAGAGTTAATCGACAGATAGAAAAAAGCAATAACTTGAATATTCCATGCTTCACTATTTCTTCAAATGATCACTGGTAATGTAGGCATCGAATCTCTACTACATTTACTCTGTCAGTGTAGTCTACACAGGTTATTCTAGTTTGAAGGTAAAATCCTACAATTGTCCAGGTCTCCGGACACAGTCGTTACTAGCTAACTATGTTCCACCTGTTTTTTCCTCTGTAGCAAGTGTTTATACACTCCACCCTCTCTTTCCTAGACGGATGTTCAGGAAGTCGAAGGGCAACTCAGTTTTCTAAAGTCATTGGTGACAATATTGCTCGTTTTCATGCTTCGATATGTTGCATGAATACAAACCTCTGAGAGAAACTATTCAGTAAATATATTAGCAAAAACTGAAAAAGAAATTGTGATATATGGAGAATAAGATCATTATTGATCATGTAATTTTATGGCTATCCAGGATAAGTACATTTTAAGTAATTTGTTGTGAAACAGTACTTCTTCTGAAATACTTTTTCGCAAGAGAGATTTGTGGTCATATTCAACTTTTCAAAGCACAATAAGAATTGTTGTTGGAACATGTATGGGAAAGATCTTTTGCTGTTTAACTTATGTCTAATGTTCATGTATCTGTGTTCTATATTGTCATGTGAAAGCTGTCCTTTTTTTCTTTATCATATATTTGGACACATTAATGATTTTGTTTATGTATACACTTAGACACATGTAATCTTCACTTCAACACTATTGACAGATAATGGTAACCTAATTTAACAAATTTACAATAAAACATCTATAGAAATGCAATGTCATAGCATGGACAAGAACTAAGCAAACCTCTAACTTTGGCAGAAAGAAATTCCAAGTACTGCAGTCATTTCTTGTAACTGTCAATGAGTATCAACAGAGAGGATTTTTTTGCCCACTCTTCTTTACATTATTGCTTTACCTGTGTCATGTTTCAGGGCTTTCATGCATCCCCCATCTGCTTCAAGTCCACCCACAACCGTTTGTTAGAATTGAGACTGGTATTTGACTTGGCCATTCCATAACCTAACATTTCTTATTTTTGAGTATTTGGATCATTACAAGATCCATGTTTAGTTCATCTTCAGCCTTTTGCCTCACATTCTCCACAGGACAGGCTTGTAGATCCCTTGATGTTACCCTGGGTTTCTTAGAGATATCCGTGAGCATCTTTCAGTCAGCTCTGTCCTGTGTAGGTTGCCAGTGGTCTGGGATAAACTCCATTTGTAGATGATCCGTTGGAACTGCTTGGAAATGGCCTTGTTACAACTTCCAGACTGGGTATCAATATTTTTTCTCCTGAGGGCAACAGATAGGTCTTTTGATCTTGGCATTATGTGTTACCACACATTTACATGATTAGGACCAAACCAGAGTATGTTTCTAATAATTTTTGGAAGGCTGGACTCTCCCAAGTTACTCTCTAATGACTTTCTAATTATTTGCACCAGTTTTTTGTGCACCCGATTCAAATTTCAAACATTTTAATTGATAGTAATGGTAGTGGTACACATATCTTTCCATTCAAGGAAATTGCATTTCTGTTCATTTTAATTGCAAAAAAAATATTAAGTTAAATTGTTTATTGTGATTTGTTACATGGGCTTACTTTTATCAATGAATGTGGTTGATATTTAGCTTAAATATCCCTGAGTCCAAATCTGTACAAAAACTTTCCAGGGTGATTACTTACTTTTTCACATGACTGTATCTGTCAAAGAGAAATCCAAATGTTCTTTGCATCAGGTTTTAATGTGCATTCTAGAAAGCACTTCCAACCATTTACAAGTGCATATTCTATACATCTGACATGTATTTTACATGTTTTCCCCGCCTCTCTCCTCTAACCTATCCTCCTCTCCTCTCTGTCTTCTCTATCATATCCCTCCTATCTCTCTGTCTACTCTATCATATCCCTCCTATCTCTCTGTCTACTCTATCATATCCCTCCTATCTCTCTCTCTGTCTTCTCTATCATATCCCTCCTATCTCTCTGTCTTCTCTATCATATCCCTCCTATCTCTCTCTCTGTCTTCTCTATCCTATCCTATCTCTCTCTCTGTCTTCTCTATCCTATCCTATCCTATCTCTCTCTCTGTCTTCTCTATCATATCCCTCTTATCTCTCTCTCTGTCTTCTATATCCTATCCTATCCCTCTCTCTGTCTTCTCTATCCTATCCTTCTCTCTGTCTTCTCTATCATATCCTATCTCTCTCTCTGTCTTCTCTATCCTATCCTTCTCTCTGTCTTCTCTATCCTATCCTTCTCTCTGTCTTCTCTATCCTATCCTATCTCTCTCTCTGTCTTCTCTATCCTATCCCTCCTTTACTTCTCTCTGTCTTTTCTATCATATCCCTCCTATCTCTCTGTCTTCTCTATCCTATCCCTCCTTTAATTCTCTCTGTCTTCTCTATCCTATCCTATCCTTCTCTCTGTCTTCTCTATCCTATCCCTCCTATCTCTCTGTCTTCTCTATCCTATCCCTCCTATCCCTCCTCTCCCTCTCTCTGTCTTCTATGTCCTTATCCCTCTCTTTTTGTCTTCTCTACTCTATTCTCTCTCTCTCTACTTTTCTATCTCTTTTGCTCCTCTATCCTATCCCCATCGCTCTGTCCCTCTATCACCTCCATCTGTTTCTCTCTCTCTCTCTCTCTCTCTCTCTCCCTCTCTCTGTCTGTCTGGCCATGGTTCTGATCCTCAATTGGCTTAGTGGAAGTCTAATCATTCGCTGACGCCCCTGCTGTCGTCCTCTGCCCGTAGTGATCCTAATCCTGTGATCAGTAAATACCCTTCTCTAGCTCACACTGATGCTGCTTTTGGTACTCAACTCTGTATCCACTGCCCCCTATATTTAAGCAATAAGGCACAAGGGGGTGTGTTATATGGACAATATATCCCAGCTAAGAGCTCTTGTGTGATTTCTTTTACAAAACAGTAACCAGCAATTAAGCAGTAAAAAGTGATGTGATTTCATAGTCATGGTATATGTTCTCATATAGCACAGCTATTAGGATTCAGGATTCTAAGCTCCCAGTTTATAAGAGACCACATACCATGGGTTTTTACTGCTTTTACTGCTCTAATTGTGTCAGTAACCAGTTTATAAGAACATTAACGCCCCTTGAGGGGATCTTTTTGAGCACATATGGTGTTATATCCTGTTTTGATTAAAGCAGCTTTTATTTTGAAAAAATTTCCTACCTAAAATCTTCAGTTCAAGTGTCACACCATCTTACGGCCCTACCTAAAATCTTCAGTTCAAGTGTCACACCATCTTACTGCGGAATATGCTACACCATGTGTGTTAATGTACATCACATTGTTTTTTCCTGATCTAATTGCATTGGTGACTGGTTTATAAGTGCGAGTCACCATCTCAAATCCTATCTCAGGGATTTACGATATATTACCAATAAATCAGAGCTAAGTACTGTTACAGACATTGTGTGTAATAGCTCTTAGCTGTGGTATTGTGCTTACATACCACAACTAGCGATGAGCTGTTTACGAATGATTCGTTCTTTTTAAATAAATCTTATTGGTGAATTGTGATTCATGATTCATCCCAGTAGAATCTTTGGATCTTCAAATCTTGTTCTCCTGAAGGAACGATGAACGATGATCCATGGACCTTCAAATCTCGTTCACCTGCAACGAGATGTGAAGGAACGATGAAGAAAAAAAATCATGATCTTTGACACTTTGGATCACCTGAGAACAATGGAAGGTAAACGACTAACAAGGAAATAAGTCTTTAAATCGTTCTGATCTCCAAGTCTCTCATATTATCATCCTTAATTTTTCCAAAGTAAGAAACATTAGCTACAATAAGTATTAGGACAGTAGACTGTTATTCAGCTGTCAAGTGATTATGTTATGTACATATTTACTGGTAATACTGTAACTGTCAGGACTCAATTAAATGTATCAGATTTTTTTTCTCATGGTCCTTTTCATCCCATGATCACTGGAAGGAAAGACAATGACTAAGGAGAAGTTACCATAAGTCTTTTAATCTTTCACATCTCAGACTCTCTCATTTATGATCAGCCTAATAGACCAAAAAAGGTATTTGGTCTATTATCATGTTTTAGATTAAAATAGTAGTATTTTAGAAGTTGTAATGATAAGAAAAATACCATTGTGTTTAAAATGAACATTTACTACTATTTTGTAATGAATTCTTTTAATCTAAATTGATCTTGCCTCTTGATTTTGACTCTGGACAATGAATTGCACCTGTTTGTTTTTTGTACAGTAATACTTTTTAATCTTTTAATAATACACAGAATGAACATGGTTTTTGTGTTGGCATTTACTCCTAGGGTACTTTGAGGGAATGCTTGACTACCCAGGGCGGTGGGGGGACTGACTCAAATTAACTAAATGAGTAGAAAAACATTTTTTCTTTTTACTGAACGATTAAAAAAGATCCGGATCGGCAGTAAAGGGAGTCAGACACTAACCGCAACTGTCAGCCAATCAGAATTCAAGATTAAAACAACTCAGTCTATCATTCTCATAATCTATATTACAAAATAGGTCAATCACCACCTGGTTACCACAGCAAGCGGCTCCTACTGCCACTCCCACGGAAGACATCTTTACATTTGATTTAGGGTCAGATGTGGTATAATCAACTTCTAAATGGCTATGGTTTTGGAGATCAGTTAATCGGATCCTACATCTGTCATTAACTTCAAGCTGTAGCCTGTTTGGGTGTCGATGTTTCCCCGTCAGCTCTAGGATCAATTTCACCTGCCCATGTCTCTGGTCCATAGATCAGTGTCTAGCTCAATGCCTATTTGCTCCCACTGCTCTCCTCATTACTCCAACACTAACGTCAACCAAACTCAGCTGTCAAAGGCACTCTACTATTGTTTGTTATTGTGTGTGTGTGGGGGGGTGTATGTGTGCGGTTGCGTGCGCATGAAAGTGTATCTGTATCTCGTGCGTGCGTGCATCTGCGCACGTCTGGGTGATTCATCAAATTACCAGTACTTTAGCTGAAGTGCATTTATCATTTATCATGCTGGGGTTGAGATAGAACCAGCAAGTGGGCAGAGTTGGAGCACTCTGGAGCATGTGGATGTCTGATAGGTTTAGTCGCATTAATCACCTGGCCTCAGATCTCACTACGTGGCAGATTCAGCTCTGCGACCTCTGGGTTAGTGACTGGATTTCTCACTCCACCCCTCATAACCTGTCCTAAATTGCACTATATTTCCTGAAGTTCACAATTTTAAAACAGTGGTTTGATCCTTCTATTGTTTATCCTTGTCAAAGGTTATTGGGTATTGTCATGAAAATCTGTCACAATGCTGTTTCAAGGACAGAAGGGCAGAGGCAAAACGGTCTTTGGAATCCATGTTTAATAAAGAAAGAAACAAACAAACAAACAAACAAAACTCAAAGCAGCTCTAGCGACTGGGTAGTATAGCCTTCGGCTAACAAACCAAAATGAACCACATTAACGTGGGCAAACATTCAACATAAATAGGTTCCCCAATTGGAGGCAACAACCAACACCTGCCTCCAATTGGGGAGACCCAAGAACATAGAGGTGCCTAGAGGCATCTCTTCTGGCCACGTCCTGACTATGGCCCCAGCCAGTGCAAAGATGGCTAGGGGCATAGCCAGGACGTGACAAAATCTTCAAGAGTATTTCCTTATTTCTGTTAATAATTCTTCGGAAAACAATGAAACCTCTCCTAAGTGCTATCACCACTAGCAAAAAATGTTGACATAAAAATCAACAACATAATTTTTATAGAAATTCCCTGAAGTCAAATTGGCACTAGGTTTGATGTTTATTAATGGTGGTTTCACTACAAAACAATTAGCATGCTCACAAGCCCTGATTACTTCCATGGATTTGTAGCTAACCATGGCTAAAGTTAACCAAACTAAAGTTTGTAAACGCCTGTTGTAATTTCTGGAAACCTGAACCATGTGTCACAGCAGACCTGGGTAAAACATGGCTCGTGGGCTGGATCCGACTGGATGAGACAATTGCAAATTCAGGTAATGAATTTCCTGCAGCAAAAATATCACGAATGTAATAGAAAGTCCTGTGAATTACTTGCAGTAATAGAGCAGTAGCCTCTTCTTGTTCCAAAAAGGTGACACTACTGCGAACACTGCATGGTTTTCGAACAACTTTTCTGAATATAATGTTGGAAAATTACATCGCATTGACTTTCTCTGTTAAAATTCCTTCAGAAAGAGACAATTAATTTACGGCCTGCTGGATTGCTTATCAAACGTTTCAAGAATGTGCCTCCGTGTCTTCTATCAATGAAGATACCCTTTTCAAGGGTTAAAGCTTATCTTCATGAGTTTCTTCTGCGCTTAAGATCAAGCAACATATGTGAACAGACCTTTTCCTTGATGAAATTCAACAAATCAACAGAAATATATGCCAACAGCTAAATAAATTGATCCAAGAGGTACTACGAGGAATGTGGCCCACAGTGGGCAAAGAAATGTTAACTGTAACCTATCCACTGACAATAACTGGCCACCCCAGTATTAAAATTTCTCTCACCTTGTACCAAAGTAATAGTAGTAAATAGTTAATGCATAGTGCAAAAAGGGGGGTGAATCTGGAATAGCCATGTATAATATATTGTCAGTCTTGTTTAACAGCCTTGTGTCTTGGGGGTAGAAGCTGTGCAGGGTTATGTTGGTTACAGACCGGAGGACCTGGTACCATGTGCCATACGGTTTGGAAATGGTTGTGACCGTTATCCTTGCAAAAGTGTCCTTACAAAGTTCTGAAAATAAGGGTGCCAATCATTTTTACAATTAATTATTTGGTAAATACATCTATACTCGCCAAAATGTGTCATTTTGGTTGATAGCCTTCAATATATTGTGTTGCATCATACATTTTGTTGTTTTGTTAAGTCATTGGAAAATGAATATACATATAAATATATCTGTGTTGCCCATCTTTATCAATGGTGCCAATCTGTTTGGAGGTGACTGTAGCTGTTTGTTCATACGTAACTGGCTTGTAAATACAGATGATTCTATTATGTAATTAAGTTTAGTCATAGGCTATAGTACAATGGTTTGAACAAATAATACACATAATTTCATAATGCCTTTTTTTGCCAAGCCTCAATGCATTTCCACCCCCCTCTCTCAGTCTCTCCCCACCCCAAAAAATGTCTGTCAAATCTTGTTCTCGTGAACGGCTGGCCTGCCTGGACCATACTGTTGAGTAGTGCCCTATCTGCAGCATTTTGCTATATTATATAATAAGCTGAATGTACAAAACATTTTTTGTATTTCACAAAAAAGAAACAGAAAGGAACCATTTAGACCAGTGCTTCTTGACAGTTCAAATTGGTTCATAAGTGTATTATGCCTATCAGAATAGAGGGGGAAAAACAGAACAAACACTGGTTCTGTTCAGACCATAATGATTGGAAAATCATTTTGGTTCCAACATCTTCAAATGCCGATAGCCTGCTCAGTGAGTCATCTACCGTGCCTCACACACTTAATATCATGACATGTTTTAACTGCCAACACTGATGTATCTACCACTCTGAGACTGTTTTGAGTACCAGTCCTGAAGGTTCTCAGCTTGAGTTTCAGTTCTGCGGACAAGGTTTCAGTCCTGCTCAAAGTAATAGGGAAAATCAACACAACGGATTTGAATCCAAATATGAACTTACGGTAGAACTAAGGTCACTGACAAAACAGATGCCCCTTTTATTTCCTTTTCATGGAGGAGATGTAGTGCTCCACCCATACTTAGTTAAGAACAGAAGCCTTTCCTCCTCTGCTGTTCAGGCTGGATCTCAGTCTGACCTTGTCTTTGACTCCCACTAAATGGGTCTAATGGCTAATGGCTATATGCTTCCAGTTAAATGTGGGTATGATCCGTCTACATATTGCAAGTGCATACGTGCCAAACACACACTTACCTACACACGTGAAAACTGCCTCTAACACACACACACACACACACACACACACACACACACACACACACACACACACACACACACACCACTCTTGTAAATCCAGTCCCAGGGCTAATATTCACTCACATGGTGGTCACCTGCTCTCCTCCTGGCTTTATCTCCTGCTCTCCTCCTGGCTTTATCTCCTGCTCTCCTCCTGGCTTTATCTCCTGCTCTCACTCTTTCCTTCCACTGTCTCCATCTCTGTCTTTCCACTTCCGTCTTAGCATCATTCTATATTTCAGGTCTCTCTTTTCCACTGTCTCCTTTCTCCTCCCCTTCCTCTCTACTTCCCTCCTCCTCTCTTCTTGATCTCTTTCTCAAGGGTCCTGTTCTAATTCAGTCCTTTTTCTCCAACCTAGTTTTCTATTTTCTAATCCCTTTTTACACTTTAACTGCTTGTAGGACACAAGATAGCAGGGCCCTATCCCCTCCTCTGCCTAGCAAGTTCAAAGGCATTACTGGCCAGAGGGAGTCTACGGGCTTTTGGCCAAAAACTACTATAAAAGCAACACAATTTTTTTGAGGAATTATGGAGACAGACGTTTATCCCTCCACCCCTGACACCTTCCTGTCCCTTCTTCTGCTGGGGTGAACAACAACTGCACTCTGTCCGTTGTCTGTCAGTTGGTCTGTTGTCTCTTTGTTGGTCTGGTTGTTTGTCAGTCGGTCGGTCTGGCTGTGTTGTGTGTCTGTCATCTGTCTTCTGATCTGATGAAATGTCTGTCCCACTGGCTATCTGTCTGTGCCCACTCGGAGACAGTGCTCCATTTCAAACACACATATTTTGCCAAACACACATTCAAAGACGAACACTCTGACATACATACAGACACAGACAGGCATGTGTCAGTTGGCCTGGCGGTGTCTGTCACTCACCTTGGACAGCACTCATCCCCTGGCTGTGTCAACCAGCCATGGAGTGGGAGATATATCCAGTTGGACATGCACACACACCCACAGATGTGAACACAGCCCACAGAGAATGAATAGGCAAATCAACCCCCCCAATCCATTCACTAATTGATGCAGACAGAAATGCATGCACATTCAAGCACATACAAGCACACACATGTTGAGCCAGGGGATGCAGGTGGCCTGACCTTTTGTGACCCACACATACACTCACATCTGAAATGCAGTGGACCGCGGACAAAGCACAATGTTCTACCACTCCTCAGAGAACCGTCATATCTTATATGTTACTTTGGCTAGTGAGCCATTCATAGGATAGGACTCTAGTCCAACAGCAGTGAGAGTGTCATCAGCAGAGACAGTCACTGTTCCTCTCATGCTCAATAATGTTCTAAGGACAGCCCCTGTCTGCTACATTAGGGTGACCGGGTAGCTCTGCCTGGGACGTCATGCGGACAGCAGTACCACTTACACAGTACTCCTGTTGGCATGGCCTTTCCCCGTGGCCCGTCCTAACATGCCGTGTGGAGTAGAATGTGACACCGTGTTCTCCATCTCCCCTGTGTCTGACCAGAACCGGACCGAACCCTGCCCCAGCAGAGAGCAGCTCCGCAGCCAGCCTGCCAGGCCCTATGTGATTGGACAGCATAAGGCCAGAGAGGAGGGAGGAGATAAGAGGAGAGCTGCGGTATCTAATATGGGGCGGCGAGCAGCCAGTGATTAAAGAAGTGCCATTGTAATGAGAAGGTTGCCCTTCCGAATCCCTACAGTGGTGGTGGAGGAGGGAAGCCATAACGTGAATGGCTTCACTGATTACACTGCATGCCTGCCTGCCTGATAAATGGATGGAAAGACCATAGCAATATAATGTAACGAGCTGCCAGAATTGAACAAGAAGTTATAGAGGATACAGCCGAGGCTGTTTGGAAAGAGATTATGGTGTTGGAAGTAGCTAAAATCCCGTAGCTTGTGTTAATGAATTTATCAGTGTTGATTGGATTTGCTGCAGGCTAGGCTAGCTTGGTCCCTGATCTGATTGTGTTGTTTGTCAACTTCTGTGATTGTGGTTAATACATTTTGACAACATGTTACAAACTGATCTGGGATCCGTCTAGGCTAGAGATTTGAACTGCAGCCTCAGTTCTCTTAGGCAGCTTTCGGTATCCTTCCCCTAATTCATGATGGTGTACAATCCTTGTTTTCAATTCATGTGACAGTTCTTTTGAGACTCCCATGTCACTACTCTTCAGAGAAGATTCACAGAGGAGGGAAACTTACAATTGCCCCCCCTTAAATACTCTCTCATAATTGGGTTCACCTGTGTATGTAGGTCAAGGGTCATTGAGCTTCCCAAACCAATTTTGAGTTCCAATAATTGGTTCTAAAGATTTTGAAATCAGTAAAATGACAACAGTGCCCAAATTTATGCACATGCCTAATTTTGTTCGAACAATTATTGCACACTTCCTGTAAATGGTACAAACTTTGTTTCACTTCTCAAATATCACTGTGTTTGTCTCCTATATGATATATTTAACTGATTTTTTTTATCCTAAGAACCAACGATTTATGAAGGAAAATCATGGACATTAACAAGGTTGCCCAAACTTTTGCAGACCACTGTACGCAATGGATGTAATGACAACAACAGGAAGAGTGTGCTAAGTGAAAAATAAAGATAATAGGTATCTGCTCAAGCCATAATGAGAAATATTTCAAACCAGCAGAGGACTGGGGCAGGGCAAGACATGGTACTGCAGGCCACCGCTGTTTAAACACAGACATTTTCCATTCTGTGTAACCTCCTGTTAAATCAAAAAAGTACATTAGGCCAGAATCTGTGTAACCTCTTGTTAAATAAAAAAAGTACATTTGGCCAGAATCTGTGTAACCTCCTGTTAAATCAAAAAGGTACATTAGGCCAGAATCTGTATATCCAGAATATAATGTCTTTGTTTTCTTGAGACAGAAATTAGCATTGTACTAGGTATTTAACTAAATAACATTTCTGAAGGACAGGTAGCAGTTTGCAATATGTTGTTAACATTCTGTCCCAAAACAGCTCTACACAGGGATCATACTTGGAGGTCAAAATATAGGGCTGAAAGGATTATTGTACTGTTTGGTTAATTTAAAATGAAACTGTCCATAACAAAACCTTTGGACTGACATTTTGTCAATCTGGTTCAACTAACTCAAACAAACCAGCTAACGTTATAGCATTGGATTACTCTAATCAATATGATTTTTTAATGTAAAAACAACAGAAGTGGCTATAGCAACCTTACGATGAACAGTTGTGCTCAAAAGATTGCATACCCTTGGAGAATTTATAATATACAGGTGCTGGTCATATAATTAGAATATCATCAAAAAGTTGATTTATTCAGTAATTTCATTCAAAAAGTGAAACTTGCATTATGTATACAGTCATTCCACACAGACTGATATATTTCAAGTGTTCATTCCTTTTAATTTTTATGATTATAACTCTGTCTAGTGCAACTCTTCTGGCTACTCGACCATGCATCTCATTTTTGTTCAAGCATCGTCGTATTGTGCTCCTTGAAAAAACCACACTGTTTCTCCTTAGGTTAACTGTGTGTGTTTTTCTGTGTATCCTGAACAATTCTTCTGGCAGTTATGGCTGAAGTCTTTCTTGGTCTACCTGACCTTGGCTTGTTATCAAGAGATCCCTGAATTTTCACTTCTTAAAAAGTGATTGAACACTACTGACTGGCATTTGCAAGGTTTTGGATATCTTTGTAAATCCTTTTCCATCTTTATAAAGTTCCATTACCATGTTACACATGTCTTTTGACAGTTATTTTCTGCACCCCGTGGCTCAGTATCTAGCCTGCTCAGTGCATCCAAGTGTGAGTTAACCAATTCATTGACAATTTATACACAGACATTAATTGCGATTTAAAAACCTTTATTGCCATTTTCACCTGTGTGTCACCTCGTGTGTCTGTAACAGGGCCAAATACCGTATTTTTTGCACTATAGGGCGCACTAGATTATAAGGCGCACTGTCAATGAATGGTCTATTTTCGATCTTTTTTCATATATAAAGCGCAACGGACTATAAGGCGCATTAAGCGGGAAAAAAAACTGTCAGATAAGTCAGTCAGTCAAACTTTATTAAACGCGTTCACAATAACTCTCAACATTATTCAAACTCTAATGAGCGTATTCACAATAACTACCAACCTTGTTCAGTTGTAACACGTAAAATACAACACAATACACTCACTTTTTCAGTTTATTCCTCGTCAACAAATCCTTCAAATTCTTCATCTTCAGTGTCCGAGTTTAACATGTATTTAATATGTATTACTCCGCGACGCTCCTGGCTACGGTAGCCGTAATGCTGCAAGCGGTTCGGGTTTGTAGTTTACCAAAGTCTACTGAAACATTTTGACTTAGCGCCGTGATTAATCCATATATACGGCGCTTCGGATTATAAGGCGCACTGTCGTTTTTTGAGAAAATTAAAGGTTTTTAAGTGCGCCCTATAGTGCAAAAAATACGGTATTCAGGGGTATGTAAACTTTTGATCAGGGTCATTTGGGTGATATCTGTTATCATTATGATTTAAAAAGGAGCCAAACAGCTATGTGATAACCAACGGCTTCATAGGATCACTATCCTTAAATAAAATACCTTTTTTTGAATGATCAGTCATATTTTTTAAATCAATGCCTAAATTTCACTGCCAGGGTATGCAAACTTATGATCAAAACTGTGTATCAAACGTACTTGGACTTTCTATGTTGGCATTTAAAACAATGTCATACTAAGAGTTCTTGCAATTTGATTGTGTCTTTCCAAATGGGTTTGCATTCTACAAATCTTTGAATAGGGATCTCATTTAGACTTACTATGGAGAAAAACATTTGTGGGTGTGGCAATGGGTCAGAGCAATGATTTTGGACAGTCACTAAAGCAGTATTCCAGACAGTGACTTGGGGCACTGGGGAGGTAATATATTACAGGACAACAGCCTGTCTACGTCCAAACCAGAGGAGAACAGAGGCCCATTCAAGCTTCTTAATCCCACTAGGAAGGACAGCAGCGTGGACACAGGAAGTCCTTTGAATTTGCATGGAGATGGTTTGAACCCTCCGCCCTCCCCCACCCCTCGGTCAGTCTATCTGTCCCAGCTGCGGGCGCTGGACACTGTGAGTGGACACAACAGATGTTTCTGAAGGGCGGAGTTAGGACAGAGGGGGAGGGAGAGAAGAGTGGGTTTAAGCGTTTAGGATCCCACAGGGGGCATGGAGGACAGCTGTGCATTGTCTATCCACATCAACTATTGTCTGGGTTCAAACACAGAAAAGGGAGGGTGGTAGAGGGATAGAGAGAGGGAGAGAGGGAGAGAAAGAGAGTGAGAATGACAAGGACATATGGGACCAGACAGCACAGAAATTAGGACAAACCTGGATAGTATGAAGGATGATGAGTGGCTGGTGGGGTTGTGTCAGGGACAACAATGGTGCTAATGGTTCTGTGTTTTATTATAATCTGAGGTGTTTATTTCTGCTTTGACAGAGGGAACTGATAGCGCATTAGAACATTAAATATTTAGTAGGACATGCGTTCCCCGACCTCCTCACTCCCTATGTGACTGAATGAACCCTAAAGGCCGCTTTCTACTTCATCCATCAACATGTCAAGAGACAATTAGAATGCGATAAGTGTCACTGGTCAAACAATATTTAATTTATAGTCTGGTGAAAATTCTGTAGACTGTCACTGCATCTTTTGTTGTGGTTATCAGGCTAGTATATCCACCAAAACATATTTGTGACAAGACAGTGCAGGGCTTCTAAAATATCTGGTACAGTAATCTACTTTTATTTTGTCACAGTCACAACCATAACTTATTTTCCTATTCGCTTGCTGTTGCCATAATGATGTTGGTGTGTTTTTTTCTATAATAATATATTCAAGTAGCAGAAGATGCTGTATGCTAGATTTCATTCATTTGAAATGGCTAGCCATCCAGCTGGCAAATGAGGTGGTGTGGGTTACTTTGTCTGGGGTACTAGAAACACTAAGACCTATTTCTTTTGTATTATTGGCTTTCAGTTGAATAGTAAGGGGACGTTACTAAATGCAGTTATAAAATGGAGGAAGTATGCTACAGGCTGCTGTAGTCAATAAAAAACTGTCATTTTATATCATGTTATTATGTTGACTATATTGATAATATTGTTGTGGGGACTGTCCACAGACATTTCATAGATTATGAACTAGTATTAAGCCCACCTTTGTCCCTCATCCAGTATCATTGTGCTTTTTGTCAAGGCATACATAATTATTTTCAAGCAGTCACTTGAAATTAAATGGTCGTGAAACTTGTCAGTGTGTCCATTATTACTTCCTACCACCACTCCACTAAGGTTAAGTTCCCTCTAATCAAAATGTGTTGCTGCTGCATGTTGCTTCAGATTGAGTTGGTAAGGTTAGGTAGGGCAACACACTTGTACGCACACATACACTCACTCGATCTCTTGCTCTCTCTCCCTCTCTTAAGGTAGGTGGAATATATGTGGTGAAATAAGCCTCTGGCTATCATCACAGGAAATGGTTCACGTCCTCTCTCTACTCTTCCTTACCCTCAGGTGCAGCGCCTGTGGAGGACAAGAAGATAGCTCTCCCTGCCATGTGCCGTATATTATCCACACATATACACACACACACCTCTGATCCTCTTTGAGAAAGGCATTTCCACTTTTATTACTCCCTACATACTGTAGCTCGACTAATATTGGTATACACACCCAGTGGCCAGTTTATTAAGTACACCACCATGTTCGCCAAGCCGGATCATACTTCAGAGTCCCATGGCTGTGGCTTACTGTACAAAGCAGGCAGTGTGGCACTGAGACATTCAGATACTGTTTGAATGAATGTTAAAATGGGCCAAACGAGTGACCTGAGGAAATGTTTACCAGTCCAGGAACGCTGGTTACAGCGTTTCATAGTCTGCTGCCCTACTGGGCTTTTCACACCCAGCAGTGTCTTGTGTTTATGAGAATGGTGCAACAAACAGAAAAGACAAGTTTGCACAGTCCTGGGAGCAAAACAAGCTTGTTGACATGCAAGGTACCAGGCAGATAATGGCACAGTGCAGCTGTTGTCTAAGGAAGCACATCTCAGAACAAAAACCAAGAAGAAACAGTCCAGCGAGCGAGCTATCACCAATACTTGGCAACTGAGGTGTTGGGAAACATTGCCTGGTCCAATGTATCTGAGTTCAGTTTACTGGAGTGGCCTGCACACTCCTAGACATCTACCAGGATTTCCACTTCACAGAACCCAGTGGCTGCATACAATGTCGCTTTCTTTGATCTGCCATACAAATATAATCCCTAACTTGCAGCATAAAGACTTTACTTGGGAGAATAGGAAATCCATTTCAACCCACCATTCTTAGATTCCTGCTATCTCATATGCTGGCTGGCTAAAATAAATTAGGCCATTTGATCACTAATGTTTTGACCATAGGCGATTTACTTATCTTACTTTTGTTTAAACCTTTCATGCATATCTTGGTAAGTTAATGTGCTAAATGGCTTTTAATGTTGCACTATCAATCAGTATATATATAGCGGGATTGTTAGAGCAGGGGTCTTTTCAGACATGAGAGCTACTTTATAAAATATCAACATAAAAAACAACTACATTTTTCTTTCAATTTGGCACATTCATCTCCTGTAACTTTTCCCTAGGTCCCGTGTATAAGTAGTTCACTAGGTTTTCTGACAGTTTTCTGAGTAACATAAATGTTAGCATTTCTGATGCAGACCCAATCAAATCAATTTCTTTCCAGAATACTTATGTTCCATCAAACATGTTTAATTTGTTTTAGCCATTTTTGTTAGTTTTTTTTACCTTTAATTACTTTGTATATTCATTCATTTAATAGCACATCTGTCCCTTTAATCAAGCTTCAATCAAAAGAGGTATGTGCATCAATATGTCCAGTAGTCCACTGCTGCTGCTTTGTAATACTAATTATAAATATCACATAGCAAGGATACACTTATTCATGATATACTACTGTCAGATATGCCTGCAAATTATACAATTACACAAATATTGGTGACAACCCTAACCCACAGGGTGCAGTTTATCATTATTAATAACAGTTATAAAAAGTGTGAACCACACAGACAAAGGCAACTTCCTGGTAATTCATTAATAGATATTGTCTTTGGCATTTTAAGCCCATCACATCTAAACTGGGTGTGGATTATTGGTAAAAAGCTTACTATATTTAAGAAGTGGCAAATATCCAAGTTCCCTGTTCCTTTCATGACCTTGCTACTGTTGTCTTTGAACAGAAGAACCCAATATCAGCCATGAAACTTGATGGTTATACTGACAAGCTTGTCATCATTTTTTCAAACATCAATTCCTCTTTGTATCGGGGAATGTGAGGCCATCTGTCAAAAAGCTTAACCAGAAAATGGATCTTGCAACAGGACAATTATCTAAAACTATAGAGCAACCCAACAACAAAATGGCTGTGAAAAAGGGTTAAGGAACGATAGTTTCAAAGGCCTGATCTAATACTTCACAAATACTGATAGGGTCTTGAATAGCCGTACATGCAAGAAACCCACCAAACATCAAAGAGTTGAAGCTGTCCAGTGAAGAAATATGCAAAAACATCAATGTAAGAGACTACCTAAATGATTACTACTGTGTTATATCCACTACTGAAGCAACGGGTGCCCCATTTCTGCATAAATAAATTGCGTTTCATTAAACTTTTGTTAAATAAATGATTGAATATTGCAGTTTTCTTTTTGTTATTTGTTAAATTGGGTTACCTTTATCTGTCACTAGTGTAAAATGTGCAAATAGAGAAACCTTTCAGTTGGTTTATTCACTTGCTCACAGCATGCCATGGGTTTGATATTAGAGGGAATAAACATCACCACTGTTGTTACAATGCAGTACTTTTTCTATTTACGGCATCAATGCAGCCATTTTTCTCAATTACCGTCAGATTTGTCTTCACCATCACAATACATTTACATTCAACCTTTTGCTTTCTCACACACACACTCACACACACACACACACTTTCCACAATGCATCGTTGAGTAAGGTTGGAGTCAGATCGTTTAACATATTAGTGCTTCCCTAGGGTTCTTGTTTATGCCCGTTCGATTCAGTACGGAGCAGATGAGTGGAATTCCAGTATAGCAGGCATTAGGCAGATACACACCAGGCAGCAGAGAAGGCCCCAGTGGACCAGTGGTCTTTCTATTGCAGAGAAGCAAACAGCGATGTGCTCACATTGCTCAAACAGAAATGGGCTAGGACCGCTCACCACAGCATGTCACTGTAGCAAGTCACATTGCAGCACATCACCATTCACTAGTCAGCAGTGTGTTCACATGCTCACAATTCTTCAACAAAAGAGCGCTGGAGAAGAGAAAAGAGTTGTATCCTAAAGGGTGCCCTATAACTTATATACCCTTATATATAAATTAGCTGTAACCAGAGCAATATGAGGGATATCGAATCAGTTTCCAGTCAAACTCAGGCATTTTGCGGACTAGGGTGGTTTGGTGTTCTGTTGTTGCCTTTGTAAGTATAGCCCTTGTAGAGGAGATGAGTATTAGCTTCTTTTTTCAGATACAACCTTTTGTCTCATTTCTGTTCTCTGACTTTTTCCATTTTGATTGATGAGAGTTTGGCTTGTGTTTTGTATTTATACTCCAATGAAACAGGAAGTCAAGGATGACTACTTAAGAGTTCTTAATGACTCTGATCACTCTTTTATCAATTTTACCTTGATTAAATGTTTAATTTCTGTCGTATTTTGAGATCAAGCTGATAGCAACAGTTGCATTTGTGTGGTAATTTCTGCTCATATCTATAGGGTACATAGGGTTGCTTATTGAATCCCAGTAGAAACTTTTTTTGTCATTTTTAGCTTTCTCATTTATTACTAAAATGTATTACCATTTCTCACAAAGACATTTAATCACCTGTGAACAAACATCAGTATCTACAGTCAATGTGTGTGATCTTGTTGAAGATATAACTAGAAAATAGAAAAACTCTATGAACCTAACCTCCAACAGAGAGAAAGAGACAACAGGCCTGCTGTTCTTTGTGTTCCTGATTGCAGTAGAATGCAACAGCACACAGGGGTGGCGGTTCAGAGAGGTCCCATGTTTCATTGGGACCTTTACTCTGTATAGAAGCGATATAAATAAAAACACAGGAGTTCTTCTGGAGTAGTTCATTTGGGACCGCTGGAGCGTTGTTTCACAATGGGTCCTGTGTCTGTATGTGTGTGTCCAGGTTTTACTAGACTTGTGAGGACCAAAACCCAGTTTGACCTTGTGAAGACATTTTGCAGGTCCTCATGTGGAAAAAGTACATTTCAGATAGTGTTTACGTTAGGTTATATACAATTCGAGTTAGGGTTAGGAATATGGGTTAGGTTTTGATTTAACCCGCATGAGGATGGGGGTTAACATTGGGATTGAAATTAGGTCAGGTCCCCCAAGGGTAGTAAAACAAAATGTCCCAAATATTGTGTGTTCATCAGAAAAAGCTCACTAATTGGCACATTTTTCCATTGCCCTTTTTTTTTAAACTAATGTTTTCGCTTCAGAGTTTAAGGCAAAATGGCAAGGGTTGGGCTTAGAAAAGGTTAGACTTAATTAAAGGCATTCATCTTTGGTTTTCCCATTTAGTCATGTATGTAAACATATGTGCACGCGTGTGTGTGTGTATGTAAAATACATGCATTCACGTTTCCCTTCATTCACCATTACGTGATTTCTACTGTGGAAGACCATGAAGGCCCATGAGGCAGCTGTGTGTTACAGAGGAAATGAGTGAAAGCATCGCATTGGCTTGTTGTGTCACATATCCGCACACAATCCAGCCCATATGTGCTGCATTAAGCTTGGTTATGCCATGCTGGCTCTGCACTCTGCGGGGACCAGTGCCGGGGCTAACTAAAAAATCAGTTCTTTTTTAAATGCACAATGTGTGGTCACGTCTGTGTGAGCCTGGGTCTGAACCTGAACGCAGCTGGAGAGACTGGAGCCCCGACCGCCTGCCTGGCCACCATACAGGGACTGTCTCCCAAATAACCTCCCATTCCTTGGGTCTCATCCTGCTGTTGTAGGATACTGAAGGATTTGTATGCAGGCTACCTTCCAGCCACTGGCTGCTAGCCCCCCCCTTGCTCAGCCCTGCCCAGGTTGGTAATGGTGTAGGTCAGTCTTAGTGAGGGTGATTACTACTGTGGTACTGTGCTTTGCTCTGCCTGCCTACCCCCTCAGGGCCACTGGGAGTGTTTGAGCAGTTGTGTTTTCTTTGTGCGGCCAGGCCTGCTATCACATTACTGCACACATGCTGATGCAGCACCAACCCACCAAACCCCCTCCCTTACCCATCTACCCAGCCCCGGCCGGCAACAAACCCCCTCTTTTACTCACCAACTCCGCCAGGAACCAGCCCCTCCCCCAACTCAGCTCCTCTCCCCTCAGGACTCCTGTGTTTCACAAGGCACTGAACAGGGCCCGCCCCATATCTACAGACCTTCAGCGCTGGTTCAGCCCTTTCTCCCCCAGAAGGCCAGCACACCACCAGGGCTGTGGCTGTTTGAAGAACCATTGTTCCGTAGTCCCATTCTACAGTCAAACACTTTGTTTTCACTCAGGCGGCATTCAACCGGTTGAGGGTACAAACCTGTGGCACATGATGCAGAGCAAAAACAGAGTTCCATAGAGGAGGAAGTAGTAAATGATCCCATGGAGGAGGATGTTGTGATGGATCGCATGAAGGAGGATGGAGTGAATGATGGAGGAAGATGTAGTGAAGGATCCCATGTTAGGAGGATGTAATGAAGGATCCCATGTTAGGAGGATGTAGTGAAGGATCCCATGGATCCCATGGAGGAGGATGTAGTGAAGGATTCCATGGAGGAGGATGTAGTGAAGGATCCCATAGAAGAGGATGTAATGAAAAATCCCATGGACAATGATGTAGTGAAGGATCCCATGGAGGAGAATGTAATGAAGGATCCCATGGAGAAGGATGTAGTGAAGCATCCCATCGAGGAGGATGTAGTGAAGGATCCCATGGAGGAGGATGTAGTGAAGGATC
>JACXGJ010002871.1:0-60048 GCA_016801105.1 Esox niger
GGGGGTGTTTCAACAGCAACTTTCATGATGAATCAGCTGCTAATGAGGTCATGACAGGGAATATTTCTCTTTGGAATGGGTCCTGTGCAATTCCCATATTTCAACAGTAGGTGGAGGCAAAGCCCCTAAGATTACACGCAGGTCGGATAGGTTGAGTGGTCACAGACCAAAACTTGGCAGAATAGGGTTGAGCTCAACATTGATGGAGATGGTATTTTTGTTGTGGGTAAGAGGTTTCATGTTATGGCACCATGTGGCCAGTCTCTTCCTCTGGTTTGTCAGGATATCAGCGTGGTCGAATGTGATCCCAATGTTTTCTTTTTCAGTGAGCCATGAAGGCCAGTCCTTTTCGGTGAAGGATGTCTGCTTCGTACCGGCTCTTTAAAGTGAATTCCCCTCTTTATCGTGTACCGACATGTCATCCAGTCATTTTGGGAAGTGTTATAGAAGTTGCCTGTTAGTGTGCTCGCAATATTTGGTACTTGCTGACATTTACGAAGGTAAAGCTACGAGTCTAATAGGTCCTAACGTTTCATATTTTTACAGCACGTCTCGGCTCAAGATATCAAGGGACTGAATGGTGAGTGATACCCTGTCCGAGGCTGTCTTATGTACAAGATCCCCGGGGCCTATTATTTATCGTAATCACCAAGTGGGTGTTTAAAAATGGCTTCATAGAATGTCCAGACTCCAGTCATTACCCTGCTCGTTGTCAAAACCCTTTCCAAAATAGGACATCTGGCCCCTGTTGTCCGACTAAAGCCGTCTACTCCTCGTTAGACAAAGCCACTGCATTTTGCTCGACGCTGAGAAATGTGGTTAAACTTTGTGGGCTGTATCCGACTCAACAGCTGCTCTGGGTTGTGCTGTTCCTCACCGGCCGCTTCACAGCCTAACCAGGCCAGAGAGACCAGGCAGGATGTCTGGATGCATTTTATAGGGAATCCAGCCAGTCCAACCAACCTCAACACTGTTTACTTCCACTTCCCATTTCTATCGGCAACACAGAATCAACCCAGATGACCTCCATCGCGTCCGCACACGTAAATCCACACTCTGGGTCTAAGTAAGAGAACAGGCACTGGGAGAGCCCAAGCAGCCTGGGAATAGAAAACTGCTCCAACAAGCTGTACTGGAAATAATTGGACAATGAGACAAGTATCATTGTTTTGGCTGTTTAACAAAATATATTCAAGATACAGTTAAATAATTAATATGGGCATAAAGTGTAGTCTCTCTTTAATTTGAGGGTATTCACATCCAAATTGGTGGAAGGGTTTAGGAATTACAGCTCTTGAATATGTTGCCCCCTTTTAATTCAATGGACCAAAAGTAATTTGACAATTGATTCAAAATCCGTTTCACGGACAGGTTTGGGCTAGTCCTTCGTTATTTCTTCATCAATTAAGCAGGTACAAGGCCTGGAGTTGATTCCAGGTGTGGCATTCGGATTTGGAAGCTGTTGCTGTGAACCCACAACATGCGATCAAAGGAGCAGTGAAATAGGCCATCCTTAGGCTGCAAAAAATAAAATCCACCAGAGAGATAGCAGGAACATTAGGAGTGGCCAAATAAAGTTTGGTACATTCTGAGAAAACAAGAATGCACTGACGAGATCTGCAACGCATAATGGGCTGGACGTCCACAGAAGACAACAGTGGTGGATGATCGTAGGATCCTTTCCATGGTAATGCAAAAGCCCTTCACCACATCCAGCCAAGTGAACAACACTCTCCAGGAGGTAGACATATCATTATCCAAGTCTACCATAAATATGACTTCACAAGAGCAAATACACAGGATTCAGCACAAGGGGCAAACCATTCATAAGCCTCAACAATAGAAAGACCAGATTAGCCCTTTACTTGGCCAAAAACATCTAAAAAAAGCCAGCCTTGTTCTGGAACAGCATTCTTTGAGCAGATGAAACTAAGATCAACCTGTACTAGTATGATGGGAAGAAAAAAGTATGGAAAAGGCTTGGAACGACTCATGAGCAGAAGCATACCACATCATCTGTAAATCACAGTGAAGGCAGTGTGATGGCATGGCTGTGCATGATTTCCCTAAAAATCTTGCGAAAGCAGCCCAGGTGTTTTTTAAGGCAAAGAAGTGAAATATTCTGCAATGGCCGAGTCAATCACCTGACCACGACCCGATCGAGCATGCATTTCACTTGCTGAAGACAAAACGTAAGGCAGAAAGCCCCATGAACAAACCACCTGAAGACCGCTGCAGTAAAGGCCTTGCAAAGCATCACAAAGGAGGAAACCCAGTGATTGGTGATGTCCATGTGTTCCAGACTTCAAGCAGTCATTACCTGCAAAGGATTCAAGACAAAGTATTAAAAATAAAATAGTTATTTCTTATTGTGTTAATTGTCTAATTACATTAGATCCCCTGAAAACTGTTTTTGATTCTAATGCATTGTTTCTATTTTCACTGTAAAGCACATTGAATTGCTTCTATGTATGAATTGTGCTATATAAATAAACTTGCTTGCTGAAATAATGGGTCTGTGTATGAAAACAGTTGCAATTCCTAAACGTTTCATACAATAATTTAGTTCATTCTATTGAATTAAAGCTGAAAGTTTGCACTTCAATTGCGTCTTGGTTGTTTCTTTTCAAATTCATTTTGGTGGCATACATTTTTCATAAATGCCATTTTGGTGGCATTTATGAAAATTGTGCCAGTGTCCAAATATTTCTCCTCTAGAAAAATGGGAAGATTGCAATGTAGAGACTTTGGACAAATCTGAAATATTTGATTTCACCTCACTTCAAGGTTATCCTGAAGGATGCAATCTGATCCATTGACTGAGAGGAGGGAAGTCTTGATCTGTCCAAAGGGGTCGGTCCTCCTCGGGTCCACTGCACCAGAAACAGCTGCTGGGAGGACAGGGGAAGGTCAGAGTTGAGACCGTGGGAGGAAATAAAATAAATGAGTAATTCTCCAGGATTTGGAGGTCTTCACTTCAATCCCAATCCCTGTAGACATGTCACATGTTTTTTTGGGGGGGGGTTGGCATTTTATTGAATATCGAGACCACTTCCAATGGAAACATTGAAGAGCGCTAATATTATGTTACATGCTGGTTGGCTAGGTGTTGTCGTTGCTTGATGAACAGCACTGAGCAGTCAAAATCTACCGCCATTGTCTACGAATAAAGCACTCATTGGCATCGAAACCATATGAAGGAATTAACAACCCTGGTTTTGGTTGTCTACCTAATATTGAAGAAAATGTGGTTTCTGATTAAAGTTTTTTTGATTAAGAGCCACTGATTATGCCTAGTGGTGGACAAAAAAAATTAAATTGAGCTTCATTTTCTGGTCCTGAACTTAATCTGTCTGCAAAACTGTCCCAGATTGTACTAACCCCCTAAATTCAGAACTATACTAAACCTTAGAGAACTCCCTAAAAAGTATATTTTACCAACACTTTGGTAAGACAAGTTAAAAGGGTGCACATTGTTGAAATACATTTATGTAAAAGCAAAATATTTTCACTTAAAAGACAGGTAAATGTTTTATCTATTTCTGTAAACTGATTTAGTCTACTTGATCTTGTGTTACCACCAAGATTAGTGAAGTTTGCCTAGTTTGGTACATGCAAAACTGCTTGATTTACCTCACGTCTTAAGCACATTTTACCTTCAAAAATATGAATTGGAAGTCAAACTCTTGATTAATGGTACACATAGCCAATTATCTGCATGAATTATCTTGCCAAACCTAACAGACGGTTTTCTTTGTGTCTTTGCCAGGGGATACACCAGCCTGGCAGGGGCACCGACCCAGACCGCTCCATCTGCTTCTGCCTTGCTCCTCCTGGCCAAAAGCTGATCCGTGGTTGTTACCAGAGCAGCTTTCAACTGACAGAAACCATGCTGAGTTATGTTTGTCCCCATACAAATACAACAGAGATGTTGCAGTGGTGTTGGTTGTAACGTTGCACTTCAAGTTGGCTACTACATTTAGCTCAGCGTATATTCCGATCCAGTGTTCTATCGGAACATATAATTACCGTCTCTCAAATACCCGGCCGCCTAGAGCCCTAGCCACTGTGAGGGTTTGTCAGACAAGGGCAGGTCCCGACCGTATTGTTTTATTGCCTTTCGCCAATGAAACTCATAAAAGCAATTGTTCACATCAAGTTGTTTTGCATTCTGCTTCTGGCGCTGGTCGCCCTAAAAGTAACTGTTGGATGATCTTCCTCTGTGCTCAATACAGAGGGAATTTGTTATTTGACCTTCTCCAACGGTAAGTGTAAAGAGGCTGGAAATCATTTTAACCCACCAGAGCAATGTTTACCCTTTATTCACAATGTTCCTTTACTGTGCCGGCTTGCCCACGCACTTCTAATTTAAAAAATTGAAAGCGTTCATGTGAGCAGGGTGAAACCTTAGTGTTGTTTTAGGCTGTCAATGCCCTGCCTACGACCACCTGACAGTTGATTTGACCAGTGAAAGACAGGTTACTTCATCAGTTCTGAAAGGCGCGTTTGACTGAATTTAGCTCTGAGTTCATTTTTGTAGTGGACAAGCTTCATTTTGTCTACGCCACATGCTATAATTGCAGCGTCATAATGAAAATCAATATGTGTGTGACCGAAGCATAAAAAACTACTTTTCAGCAAACATTCAGATCCTTTTCGGAAAGATTTGTTCTTCTAACCTCATGAAAAGATCACCCATCACTGTATCCCACTGGGGAACCACCAGACCCAGTACTTTGGGATAGGGATGCTTAAGCCATGGTGGGTGGGATAGGATACGATTTCAGTCAACCCCAAAACGTCCATGCTCCTGAAATCTTCTGAAGGACTAGTAAAATGAGCTAGCCCTCTATTTTGTCATAATCACCAGTAGTAATCTGCTAAAGGACTAGTAAAATGAGCTAGCCCTCTACTTCGTCATAATCACCAATAGTAGTACATAATGGTGATGTAGTTGTTCTTCTTGGAGCTATTTATTAAGTTACAGATGTTGTCCTCTTATTTAGACTGATTAGGGCTGTCAAAATCTCACATTTTCCCATATTTCCCTTGTTTTCTGGACAGCCAGAACAGAAGATTCCCTGGATCTAGTAAATCCAGAAAATCTCCAGCCAGGATTTGTGTAAAACCTGGCAATTTTCTGGAAAATGACTGGATTGTTCCAACAATTAACTGCTTGTTAAGTCTTTCCCCTTCATTACACTTTCTATTAGGCTAAAACAAGGAATTAATCAAAAATGGATATACCATGGATAATTTCGCAGTATCGGTTTTGATCATTGCCTATGATCAAATTTATTGCAAAGCAATCCCTGTATTCATTAGTTCGTATCTGGAATGTCAGAAAAGACACGGCAATCAAATGTATTCATATTTGCCTAGAAAATGAAAAAACGTAAAAAGAGTGTGTTTCATGTAGTTGACATTATGTAACCCATTTGTAGCATTAGATGCACTGTAGTTGATTTTACTTGGTGATGCAGTTGATTTTACTTGGGGATGCAGTTGATTTTACTTGGTGCTGCAGTGGATTTTACTTGGTGATGCAGTAGATTTTAATTGGTGCTGCAGTTGATTCTACTTGGTGTTGCAGTTGATTATACTTGGTGCTGCAGTTGATTTTACTTGGTGCTGCAGTTGATTTTACTTGGTGATGTACATACGCAATACACAAAACCATATACACAATGTTCACATGCATTGAATCAATCAGTGGTGAGCAGACTGGCTAATTGTATTATGAGTGGTGAGTATTTTATGTACATGGATTTACAAGTCGATGTACAAATGTACATGTCACTGTGTTATATCCAGATGCAGGGAGATGAGCAGAGTGCAGTGCAGTGTAGTTCTTTTCCAGCTGGCTTGATATGGTGAGCATGATGATATTAGTCTCACTGGGTCAGATTGTCATTGGTTGAGGAAAGAGACCGCTTAGGTGGCTGGATTTGTTGGTCATTACAGACCACTGTTGCCCACGTGCCGGAAAGTCATTGTTCGGCACAGTGGTTGATCGCTGTAGGAGGGGCTTGAGATGATCTTTCCCGCATGCTTCCTCGCCCCACAGTCACATAGGACCCAGATGGATCAAAAGCTTAATCTTGGAACCAGATGTTTTCTTATTATGTAACTTCTCAGAAGTGATGGTAAACTAGGACGAAATATTGCTCAAAAGAGCTTGTTTGTTCTTGAATTGTGATGTTACTTGGGTCATCAACAAAATACATGTAGGCGGATGACATGACAGTTCATGCATGTCAGTTTTGCCACTGTTAATGCAGAACAAGACATACTGGAGGCATTTCAGGTGAGACTTAATAAGGAAAGCATCACCGTTCAAGGTGAGCATGAACAATTATCTTGTTCCACATACAGAATGTTATTTTAGGCAGTTCACTAGAGTAAGGATTTCCAAGGAAATGAAATCAAATGTAAATAATTAGAAACACTGGTTTTC
This sequence comes from Esox niger, assembly GCA_016801105.1. Classification (NCBI taxonomy): domain Eukaryota; kingdom Metazoa; phylum Chordata; class Actinopteri; order Esociformes; family Esocidae; genus Esox; species Esox niger. The sequence goes on from JACXGJ010002871.1 coordinate 6,458, forward strand.
AGATCTACCTTTACCAAAGGCAATCGTTTCCATTCACTGGAATCTGTGATGAAGCTAATATTCTTTCATTTTATTATTAATGCTGACTAGATTGATTCAGGCAAAGATGTCAGTACTCAGACAAAGCAGGAGACATGGAGTGATAAATCTAGTTTCTAACCATGTAATCACACGTTTTATGCCTCAAAGAAATGTCAAGTGAAAGCAAGCAGCAATTAAGCAGAAGATAGGGCTTGATAATAAGCAGCCATTTCATTTTATTGGAGTCAGTGGAACTGAGGGGACTTTCCTCACGATCTTCTTTGGTCTTTATTAAGATTTCTGCCATGATACAAAAAATGTGAGTTACCGCGCAGATGGCTGGTCTTCAGGGAAGTTAGCAAATGCAGGTTCACTCCAGAGCCGGATGATCTCAGTTCTGTGCTTATGAAATCATCCCTTTTCAAACATCACAATAAATCCCACTGGGTTTGAAGTAATTAGCTGAGAAATCCAATTCTGCATTTTTCTAATAACAATGGGAGCTGTTGCCTGTTGCCGTTGGTTGATGCTTAGAATGATCCATTATGTTCCAGACTCTTTTGTATTCCCGGGTCTTCTCTGCTCTGGTATCTGCCGTGAAGAATACCCGGGGCCATTTGGGATCAACTGGTAGCAAGAAAGAGCATTTATCTCCATTATCAGGAACTGATTTTCCACCCGCAGCTATTCAACATAAGTCTTCCTGGTTTCCCTTTCTATTTCCATCTCATTCATGGATTTTGCAAGTTACTACCGAGACTTAGACCTGAAGTCATATAGTTGGTACATGCTATGTGCCGAACGGAGAAATCTCCCCCAGAGGCGAGTCGTCGATGATAAAGAGTATAAATAGGAAACTGAAAAATGTGTTCACTGTGTTTGATAAGAACTGCAAACATGGAAGCGATACTGTTGCCTTTCATTACCTGATGCTTCCCCTTTAACACTCTTATTTATTTAGCAAATATGTGGTATACACTGTATAATCTAGCAGTGACTTTGCCGAAAGGAGAAATGGGTTCCGTGGTGAGCAATCCTAGGAAGAATGTATTAAACTGTGTGTCACTCCGGACAACAGCGTCTGCGAAATGACTGAGATGTGAAATGTAAATGTCAGCTCCTTTGGGCTGGAAGGAGGACTCACCCAAGCCCAACTCTCCCTCTGCTCCTGTATAAACCTGTGAGGCAGATGAGAGGAAGAATGACTGTCAGCGAGGTATGTGTGTACAGTACACACCCCTGTACGCAGTACACACCCGGTGTAGGGGAGTGTATAGCAGTGGGACAGGACTCCTTCCAACCAGCTCTCTCCTGTCCGTTTTCACCAGAGGAGTTCTCTACTGCCTGCCTGACTGCTGTCTAACAGGAACAGAGCCTGTACTGTTCTGCTGCTATTATTCACCTAAAAGAGACGGACTGCTGACAGCCATGGAGAGCCAGGTAAGCTACTAGTATACTGTGGTTCTCAATAGGTGGGTTGCAGCCCAAATTTGGGTTGTGGAACTTTAAAATGGGTTGCATGTGTCTAATTATTATTTTAAGTAGAAATTGGGGTGTGTGGACCAGATTATAAATCGTAAGCGGAAATTGTGTATGATCTACGACATTTGCTGAAAATATAAATAAATATTGTAAATATGGCAGATATATATTTTTAAGGATAAATGACATTGTCTATATCAGGTTGCGTACTTGACAAACTGGTTACATTTTGGTACAGACCCAAAAATCTGATGATAACTACTTTTGCAGAAGTTTAAGATGAAATGACAACAAGGAGATAGTAATAGGCCTGCAAAAATAATTCTGAATTTAGATTTTTTTTACAATACAAATGCAGTTGCTTAATTTGATCGTCCTTGTTGCCTGGAGTGGTCCAGTCAGTGCCGACTCTAGCCTTATGGGGGCCCCTCGCCCCTGGCAGTTGGGGGCCCCCTAGCAGTCAGGAGCTCTAAGCAACTGCTAATGTTGCTCATGCCTCAAACAGGCCCTGGGTCCAATGGTGAGCATGTGCCACTGCAGCATGGGTTTGGTTCAGCAGACTCTCTTCACTCTTATTCAGTAAAACATTGAAGGCCCGAACACATGTCTTTAAATATATAAGAACTGATCATGTTGTTGTGAGAATATGCGTGATCTTCAGAAAACACTACGACGTAGTGCTTTCTGGTGGAGTGTGGGAAGGGGCGAGGCTTTTAAAGCTTGTAATTTGCACGTAGAAACACATCAGCTCATTTTTGTGTGAATATAATCTACGTGACACTTCACATTTTCTGTTACTGCAGGGTTATTTTCCTCTAGTAAAAACGGGTTCAGATTAAGATGTGGCATGTGTATAATATGCTCCATGTTCACATGTGTCTCTACCGAGATGTCAAGTTCATCAGATCACCTCGTCACGTTGACAGGTTACAACAGGTATAAGCAATAAAACAGAATTCTTACTTGTCGCTTCCTTCAACATCAGTTAACATACCGAGATGGATGGCTAAACGTCAATAATAATTAATAATAAAGTTAAAAAAACAAAGGGGTCAAAATAATAATATTGTAAAGTGGTTACACACAATAGGGCAAAAAGTATCAATTGTAAATGTTAAATATTACAAATATAATTGGACAGTGTCTTCCAGTTATATTTGTTAAAATGAATAGCATTACTCTAGACAGACTATGCTGTTGAGTCATAAAACCCGTCTTTCTGTCATTGCTGACTAAATGTGTCTACCATCTCCCCTGCACATCCCTCACAGTTTCTTGCAGAAGAGCAGAGAAAGTGATTAGTGGATTACAAAGAGCTTATCATAACACATTGTCAGTATTGCACCAGATAGCCTATGAAACGCTGTATATACTGTAGATCAAGTTCCCTTTAATGGTTATTGACCGGACTTACCCCTGGTCTTCACTTTTAAAATACCATAGAATGAGTTAATTATACTGGTCAAGTGTTAAAGTCCCAAGGGAAGTGTGTGTGTGTGTGTGTGTGTGTGTGCGTGCGAAAATACATTTGATGGTGCTTACTAAATGTTGTGTTTGGAGTAATAATAAATTCATACTAAATGTTGTGTTTGGAGTAATACTGAATGCATACTAAATGTTGTGTTCGGAGTAATACTAAATGCATACTAAAATGTGGTGTTTGGAGTAATACTAAATGTGTACTAAAATGTTGTGTTTGAAGTAATACTAAATGCGTACTAAATGTTGTGTTTGGAGTAATACTAAATGCGTACTAAATGCTGTGTTTGGAATAATACTAAATGCGTACTAAATGTTGTGTTTGGAGTAATACTAAATGCGTACTAAATGCTGTGTTTGGAATAATACTAAATACATACTAAATGTTGTGTTTGAAGTAATACTAAATGCGTACTAAATGCTATGTTTGGAATAATACTAAATACATACTAAATATTGTGTTTGGAGTAATACTAAATGCGTACTAAATTTTGTGTTTGGAGTAATACTAAATGTGTACTAAATGCTGTGTTTGGAATAATACTAAATACATACTAAATGTTGTGTTTGAAGTAATACTAAATGCGTACTAAATGCTGTGTTTGGAATAATACTAAATACATACTAAATGTTGTGTTTGGAGTAATACTAAATGCGTAATAAATGTTGTGTTTGGAGTAATACTAAATGCGTACTAAATGTTGTGTTCTGAGTAAAGGGGAGCAGGAGCAGAGAACACGTTCAAACTTGTGTGACGGTTAAAATAAATTATACCTGTTGACAGGTCCGATGAGCTGGTACCACCAAAGGAAACTGGTCTGCTGTTGGCTTATTTAACAGAAAAATGAATGCTTACTTCGTTTCCAGGCAACGGTTCAACTTTATATAAGTATTGTACATTAAGAAAGGCAGTTAACGATCCATGTGAATTTACGCTGTGAAACTTTTACATTTGAAAATAAACTTATCTTAACCTATATCTTAACACAAACCTTTGTATTTCAAATAGATCTTATAGCTCAGATCTTAACACAAAACTTAGATTTAAAAAGAAATCTCACAGGCTATATATTAACCCAAGCCATTTTGTGGCAAATGAATCTTTAGGCATGTATCTTGAACTAGAACTTTGTGGTGGAAATGACACCCATGCCATGTTATTGTAGGAAAAGGTACAGATCATGTAATAAAGCCAGAAGGAAAGTGAATATCTGGTATTTTCATTTTGGTTCTCTGTCGTTTCTTTCATGCCCAGCATGGAAGCATCTGGTAATGTTCAAACACTCCAAAGAAGACTCTCTTTGCAGACGTTGAGGCAGGAGCATTTTCTCTAAACGTTCATCTTCTGCACTCTTTGTCTTGGGTGCTGAATTTCTCTTGAATAAGTGATACTAATCCTGAGTGCTATTGATCTCTCATGATTTTTGTATTTACGGTTAGCAGTGTGAATTGAAGCTTCTCTGGCTTTATCGCCTCCTAAATCTCTATCCTCCTTAATGCTAAATAAACCCCAGTGTATCCATCGCAAGCCCAGGCCGAGGAATCTGAATTCCTCAGTCCTGGTGATGTGACTGAACACGGCTCTGTGGTGATGTGACTGAGCACTGCTCTGTGGTGCTGTGACTGAACACAGCTTTGTGGTGATGTGACAGAACACGGCTCTGTGGTGATATGACTGACCACGGCTCTTTGGGGATGTGACTGAACACGGCTCTGTGGTGATGTGACTGAACACGGCTCTTTGGTGATGTGATAGAACACGGCTCTGTGGTGATGTGACTGAACACGGCTCTGTGGTGCTGTGCCTGAACACGGCTCTTTGGTGATGTGACTGAACAAGTCTCTGTGGTGCTGTGACTGAACATGGCTCTGTGGTGCTGTGACTGAACACGGCTCTTTGGTGATGTGACTGAACACGGCTCTGTGGTGCTGTGCCTGAACACGGCTCTGTGGTGATGTGACTGAACACGTCTCTGTGGTGCTGTGACTGAACACGGCTCTGTGGTGCTGTGCCTGAACACGGCTTTGTGGTGATGTGAGCAGCAGTGCTGCGCCATATCAATCGCTGTGGAAAGAGTGATGCGGAGCGTGTGAGCCAGTCACCGCAACGCGTGGTTGGACACTCCTTGAGCTGACGAAGGCTGTAGCAAAGGCAGACGTTCCCAGAGAAAGTAACGTTAGCTTGGTGAAAAAAGCCAACAGATTAACCCATTTTAAGATGGGAGTAAAGCGTCCATTGCCGCAAAGACGTTGAAGCTTGAGAAATGTCTACGTATGGAAAGGTTTGAAAGAACATTCTGCGCGCTCGTAGGGAGCCGGAACAATGAACCTTCCCGCTGTGTTAGATGATACGCCGGACCAGTCATCTCCATCTAACCCTGGCATTTAAGAAAGACTAACCCGCAGGTGATCTTCTCAAAGGTTTGAGAGCTGATGTATATCCACTGTGATAACCAAGTCTGCCGCCAGAAACCCATAATGGCAGCAGGTCCAATGTGCGGCCCTACCGTTCCAAAGCGGACTGTGTTTTGACACATCTTGGCAACGAAGTCAGTACTGTGGCGAGGACGGAGTGCACACGGCCAGATCCGGACCCAGTAATCAGACCAAGGACCATGAAAACATCTGTCTCTCCAGCCAAGCTCTCCAGCAGCCCCTCAGTCCTGTCCAGTGTAGGACACAGAAGTGTGGCACAGCAGATGTCCGCCCTCCCCCTCCTGCCACTCTTCACTTGGTTCGCTGTCTGTTTGTGGGAGGAAGCGGTGAGGCAGTACATCAGGGGACTGGAGTGCTGGTGAACTTTAGAGCGAACAGTGTAAAAAATACACCAATGTCTACAGGGCGTTCAGTCAGCCAGTCATTAACCACATCCGAAAACGAAGGGGTTGCCTAGACGTTCTCTTCTGAACGTTATAAGTTGGGAATGACAAGTTGATAACCTGAGATAATAAACTGATGTGTTAGGATGTAGTGTTGATAAGTTAGAATGATGATATGTTGGTATGATGAGGGGATGAGTTGGGATGATGAAGGGATGAATTGGGATGATGAGGGGAAGTTACCCCTGTGTATGTTTTTCCTCTCCTTCCTCTCCTTCCTAACAATAGATACATTGGGATGATGAGTTTGGATGACAGTTATAAATGAAGGTGACAATCTGAGGATAAGTTAGGATGACAAGTTGATAGGTTAGGATAATGAGGTAAAAGGCCAGGAGGAAGAGGGTATAAATTGGGATGATGAGTAAGGATAATGGGTTAATTAGTTGGGATGACATGGTGCTGAGATAGGTTGATAAGTGAGGATAGTGATTTGCTAAACTGACGCTTAATAAAGAAATACATTGAAAAGTTGAGAGTTCCTAAGAAAATCCCCCAGAAGCTGCTGGAAGCAATTACAGGGCCATTCAAGCAGTAAAGAATGTAGTCGGCTGTCGCCACAGACCTACAAAAGAATGATATTTTTTCTAAAAAGAAATGCTTTGGCCATAGCGCTGTGCTATGGATCCAAACCGAAAACATGACCTGATTTTCCCATAGAATATTTTCTGTTAGCTGGAAAAATGACTTCAATACATATTTTGTTGCTCTAAACAACAGATTGCTCCTCCCTACAAATGACTCATTTGTCCTGGACATTTGATTCATACTGCACTTTGTCTGCAGGCTTGGTTGAGGATGCCCAGACAGGGTTTTGCAGAGTGAATCATGTTAGCTAGTCATAGCCTGCCGTAACGTAAACAGTCTAACCCTGAAGCTTTTTCTTCTGCTTTTATTTCTTTTAAACAAACAAATGTGCTTTAATTCAGACACCAGCCTTGTTATTCTACCTTATGTGGCCGAAGCCTTTCAAAGGAATGGTAGAGCACACCTCTATGTCCTCTCCCATGTTCTTGAGAAAATCCTTGACTGTGTCCGGATCATGGCTGTGACTGGCTGGCAACGTGACAGAGGGAGCAACGGGACGCTGGGTGCCATCTGACAGCAGAGGCCTGACAGGCAGGGAAGGGGCCAACAACATGCTAGTCTATACTAAGAAAGAACAGCATAACTTCCAGGTCAGTACCTCCCATTGGCCCTCACAACAAGGCTAACCGGATAGCATTCCAAAGGGTGTTCACACGCCGTCTCTGTCATGTGGTGTCCTAGCATACTATTCAGGACCTTTTGCTGGAAACACAACCATTGCTTAAATAAAAAGCACAGTGTTAAGAACAGTCAAGTGGTTGTCTTCATCCTTTTTAACTTAGATGGAACTTAGATTTAGGATATTAACATAGATGAACAACAGTGATGGAGCTTAACGCTAATTCATTATTTATTCGTTTATTGGATTCATTATCAGTGTGTGTCTCTGGGGCTTGGGGAGACTACCTTACTGATAGGGTAGCAGAGTAAAATCTTGAAGCTTTGTCAGGGTTACCTATTCACATCTGAGGCTAATATACATTTCCAAAATAACTGTCTGTGGGTCGAGTAAAATGAGGTAGAATTTAACAGGAGAGATATTGAGGGGACGTTTCTCAGTGTTAAGAGTGTTTGCACAGTAAATGGAAAGTTACCGGTTCTGTTGCCTGAGCAGAAAATGTGAAAATACATTTTATTCTGCCCCTGAGCAAAGCACTGACACCAGGGTGACTGGTGTCTTAGATGTTGCAGAATCTGAGCAATAACCAAAAAGGCTGCTAGATCGGCTCCCTGAGGTAAACAAAAAGTCTATAATAACAATTGATCTGTTGTTTTGTCTCTGAACAAAGGAGTTACCTTGGCAACTCCCGTACCTTTTCCAATTCATAAGGGGTTGAGTTAAACGCCAAAGCCAAATCTTTGTTGGTCCTTGTGTGAAAACTGACAAATATCCCCTTTGCCTTTCCCTAATTGTTCCTGTAAGTTGCTCTTCAGAAGAGCGCCTGCTAAATGTGCGAAATCTAAATGCAAGGTTCTCCTTGAATAATGCAGACTGGGTTGATTACAGTGTAGTTCATGCTGGATCCATCCCTCAGGGAAACAGTATGTCTCCTGGGTGGCTGAATAGATAAATAATCAACGAAGCCATATAACAAGGCCGAGAAACATTAATTCCAGACAGATAATTGCTTTCACTTCCTTTACATCTGCATTGTGTTACTGCCGACTAGCTAAAACTGGAGCCGTTGATTAAGACGTCATTCCACCTCGATGTTCCACCTTTGCGGGAGCACCGATCCTGATCTCATGGCCTATTCATTGTGCGGTCGTGGTCAAGTCATTGTGGGGTCGTGGTTTAGTCATTGTGCGGTCGTGGTCTAGTCATTGTGCGGTCGTGGTCTAGTCATTGTGCCGTCGTGGTCAAGTCATTGTGGGGTCGTGGTCTATTCATTGTGCCGTCGTGGTCTATTCATTGTGCGGTCGTGGTCTATTCATTGTGCGGTCGTGGTCTATTCATTGTACGTCGTGGTCTAGTCATTGTGCAGTCGTGGTCTATTCATTGTGCGGTCATGGTCTAGTCCTTGTGCAACCATGGTCTATCCATTGTGCGGTCATGATATATCCATTATGTCGATCTAGTTAGGGGTGTGTGGATGGGATGCAGGGGAGGCAGCAGAGTCTCGGAGGCTGACCCCAGGGCCGGTTCTGGGCATACCCAACCGCTCGGGGGCCCCCAACCACTAGGGACCCGTAGAAGAGGGGGGCCCCAAATAAAATGTTGCTTAGCGCCCCAAAAGCCTAGAGCCGGCCCTGGCTGACCCCATCTGTCTGCAGCCCTGTCCTCGTCCCGGGGCTAATCACAATGGAGACCCCCAGGTCCCAGCCAACTCCCCCGTGCTCCCCCCTGCTCCCAGTCTTTGTCTCCCTGCTTGCCAGCCTTTTTGTCATATTGAGGGGTGGGGACAGTGGGGGTACAGGGCCAGGATCACAGGCCCAACCCTTAATGGAAGCAGCGTCCACAAAATAACCCAGTGGAAGTGACGCTTCCCCAGTCTGTTACACGCTCCTGTGAGCATACGGCTAGGGCTGAGGAAGGGAGGATGAGAGGGAGGATGGGAGGGAGGGAGGATGGGGGGAGGGAGGATGGGGGGGCACCACGACAACTAGGTGACTGTGTTTTGTTTGGAGGCAGTTTTGTCCATGTGGCGGTAAAATGCAGCGTTTAATCGTCTAACGGGAGTTGCATCACTCCTTTCTGTTGGAAAGGTCGTCTCCGGACCAGAGCATGTGAGTAGAGCTTATGTCGCTCTGAAGGCTGTGCGTTGTTGAAGATTGTTATAGTCAATCATTGTCGCTGTTTAATGTGAGACTGAACATGTATTTGAGTGGGCTAGCTTCTTGAGATTTCTAATGGAGACCAAAGAGCATTATACCTTGATTTTGTGCAGATGCTGTACCTCAATTTGATCATCCTGTTGTACGAAATATTTCCGCACAGCACGAAAGGCATACTTGTAGGGTATTCAAAGTTTAATCTGGATTCTAAATTCTTCTTGAAAAAGGTTACAGTAAAAACCTCTCAAAAAATGTATTATATATAATCCAGATAACAGTTTTAATTTTCTCTTATTCCAGGAGAATTTTCCTGTTTAGTGAAACTGGCAAAAAAATTGTATAAAGAAAGAGGTCACATACTAGATCATTCTGTCTAATTAGATTTTTTAAATAATTACTTTGGAACATTAGTAATATTTTAAAGCTTTTATTTAAACGTAGTTCATAATGTGTCACTTGTCCAGACAATGTCCCATTTCGTGCGTTTCTCTTGTTTAAAAAAGAATCAGTGTAATCTGTATAGCTGTTATAACGTGCACCAGTTTCCGTGTTCATTAACCAGACTGAAGCAAGAGCATTGACAGAAGTATGGCTGTTCGGTAGATCCGTGAGCCCATCCTGTATTGACTCAGCTGGCTTCTTTGGACACTTCAAAACAATAGGCCTCAGTGTTTTCTCTTCTTCATCCCTGATTTTGTTCCATTAGGAAGTTTTTTTCCCGACCAACAATTTATTCCAGTTGACGTGTCAAGCACCGCCAAGGAAATAGCCCCTGGCTACTAATGGCCTTGTTTAGCATGGATGAATATTCATTGGTTTGGAGGAATTGTTTCATCCCCTGGCAATCGTCAAAGCAAATGGTGAATTCTCAAATAAATACAACAATTACTATTAAATGCTAGTAAATATTTCAGTGTATTACGCCATTTGTGTATAGCTCAATTCACTAATGAATATGCAAATCCTTCAGCAATCGAGGCAGCATTATTGGCTGCTAGTCCAGTGTTGACGTTCTACTTCTCAGTCTCTGAAGTGGATTTAACCCTTAATGCTGATTGGTTGGAATCTGACATATATGAAAGTAATAATCACAGGTATGACATTGCATACGTTCTTAATAGCAATACGGCAACTCTGGATTTTGTGCTTATTCACCAATGTACCATGGCTAAGTGCTCTGGTCATGCACCGCAACCCCCCATACCTTATTGATTATTTATACCTTCCGGTATAAAAATGTCAGATGTAGCTTACAATACATTGTTGATGAGAGTTTATTTAGATGTTTTAATGGTTAAAAGCATCAGGCTTTGGTTTATTGTGTCTTTCCTCTGATCCTAAAGGCAGCTTTGTGCCTCTGCCTGGGTTTAAGATCAGGTTGGATTTCATGTGGGCGAGGTGGAGACAGTCGTTAAATCGGAGCCCAGACATGTTGGAGTGGTTCATAATGTAACAAAAAACACTTTCCATTCGAGCCTTATTTCAGCTCCAAATGGGGGTGATGTTCCAACTGACCGTCTGCTGGGGATAACCAGTTGTTACCACTTAATGTCATGTCCCCCAATAACCTGGACCGCTGAGGCAACAACACTGTCAGCCACAACATCTGCCCTAACAGCCTGTCTAGAAAGCTGGCCTGAAAATGCTTGCTGGCTCCTGGCATATCATGTGCTATAATATGGAGCGACTTGAGTATTTCTGTCAAGCATTGTCATAGTATCTGAACCTAGCTTGGCACAAGTACAGCACTTGAGTGGTCATCTCAACCTTCTTGTAGGCCATCTTGTCTTCTGAAACCGGGGAAGTTAATACATGTCGTATGAAAACGGTGCATTAGACAATTCACAAGCTTTTTTGGACGTTCTAGAACCCAGTGAGCCCACCTAGAAGCCCGGGACAACAACTTTGACACCTTGTCCGGGGGGGGCCTCCCATTGGTAGGCCCTTTCGAGCCTCTCAACGTCAACCAATCAGGTTATACGTGTAGCCAGGGTTGGTGGGAACAAATACACCCTTCAAATGTCCAGTCATCGTATGGCTATGGCATATTGAATTGCTTTTTCAAAACACTCGACCAGTCGTCCCCGAAGGAGTGGGAAGTGTGGGAGAACAGAGGAGTGCTCTGGAGGAGTGACAGGCAGCTCTGGGCCTGTGTGGGGGACACAAACAGGCTTTCATCTGAGAGAGAGGGAGCTGGAGGACTTGCCATGAAAAGATTAGTGCTGTTTGGCAAGATTCACCGGCGGGCCAAGATTCACTGCGGAGCTGTTGTAAACCGCCATGGTAACCGAAGCCTGACACCCCCCACCAACACAGCCCCCCCCCAGTGTAATGGCCGTTACTCGGGTACATTTAAAAAACAACATTTCTCTACCTTTATTGTGTAGTACACATACATACACGACGAGTGTCTTCAACCCTGTGAGTAGATGCAATTCATCCCCATTATCATCAGCGTACGAGCTGGCTCAGCTGCGCCCCCCTCCCCAAATCCTCACGCCCCCCAAATCCATCTCATCCAATGGGTCCCCATCCCCGTGCTGTACCCCTAATTACCAATCAGAGATGTCTCCCTGGCAGCAGGATTCCACAGTCCCTGCCACCGGAGTTGATTGACAGCCTCCATCCAGAGAAGGGGCGGTTATTTACCTCCCAGAGTCTTCGGGGACCAAGTTAATGATCCCAGCCAACAACTCGACACAGAGGAGAAGCCTGAGAAGTCGCACACACCCTGCCTCCCTATGAGGGGGATTAGAAAACAGAGAGGGTGGGTGATGTGACTGTGTGTCTCTGTGTCTATGTGTTTTTGTCTGTGTCTGTGTGTGTGTTTGTGTGTGTGAGATTGTCTGTACATGTGTGCGTGTGCGTGTGCGTGTGGTATGGGTAGTTGGAAAAGCGGACGAAGCAATAGAGACCATCCAGGGCTGTGAGAGACGGAGGTGGAAAGCGAGAGAAAGTGAAAGTGTTGGAAAGCGAGAGAAGAGTGGGGGGAAGAGAGGGAGAAGCTCCTGAAGGAAAGTGGTTGGTAGCTCTTTGCGTCTCTTCAAGGGGCCGATCTTGTTGCTGTGTTCATCTGTCACCCAGGCTGTGTGGACAAGTGACTGGTAAGGGATAATCACATTAATCTCTGCGTGTTTCCATGATTGATGTTTCTGAACTGCTTTTTGACTCATGGTTCACTGGTACCAGCTGATTATGTAAAATAAGCTATGTGTGCTTGTAAGTGATGTATTTGTTAATGTATTTATGGGCAATACCGATAAAGTAATTAAAATAATACCTAATGAGATACAATATCATTCAAATGTGTGGACACACATAAGCATTCACTTGAACTGTATGTCCTTCAATTCTGACTGTATGCGTGGTGGTAGTTTAAGTCCTCCATTGGTTTACATACAATCTACTGCATATTTAAAATGACCTCATTAACCTAGACAATATTATGCAATGTGTGCTGATATTTACTGAAAATTGAACAACAACAAAAACTTCTAGTCTGTACTTTTCAGTTGCTTCACTGCGTAATGAACTGGTTCCAGGGAAACAAAGTTCCTCGATGAAATATAAGTCCAAATTCATAAGGTTGTCCGAAGCGTCACTTTTCATTTAATGATGTCTTGTTCTTCTGAGTTTTATATGTCTTATCAATCTATACATTCAAGAAACTGAGCATAACATAACGGGAAAGTGTCAGTCAAAAAACTGGAGGTCAGTATACATTGGCAATGACACTACATACACAAAGTAAACCACTGCTGTCCAATACAATACATGGGGCTGGAGATATTAAACTGAACGGGGACAGTTAGATCGTGTTGTTCTGTGGCTTCCCCCAGAGACACTGATATGCCAGTGTTTATTAGGATGAAAAGGGACTGATGGCAGCTTTAATATTTACTGTAGGCCATCAATGTCATCCTGGAGTAGATTTCCAGGACAGAAGTGTGTACTCACGTAAACTTCTCATCATCTAAGCTTCTGTTTAGATGAGTTGGCAAAATATGCTATGTACAAAATAGACCACAGCGGTTTTGTACCGAATTTTAAACCCCGGAATTTCATTGCGGTAGCTGTAGTTGCTTGAGCGTAATTGCTCCCTGAAACAGTGTTACTCATTGCTCAACCCGAGGAAAACCGGATTACGTTTTCAGAGCTGTATGAAGTGAAAATAGAAAGAACGCACGAATGTTGTCACGGCAGAAGTTCTGCTCTGGGTAATTACTCATCTGAATCAATTATTGCCAAGGCTCCGTTGCCCAGCATGCTTTGCTGCAGCCTTAGCACGATAAATAAACACAAGGTTTAATGAAATCTATCAAAAGTCACACTTAACAATGTTTCCCAATGGACCCCACTTCCCCATAAAGTGCCCTATCAGCTCTGGTTAAAGATTTAGGCCATGGTGATCTCATGATCCCATTCGGGCGATAGATAGTACTCCCAGGTAGTAGAACATTTACTGAGCTCAAGTAACTCAGGCCTTAAATATGGCTGGATGGATGCCAGGATTCTGTCTTGATCCTGTCTTTTTAGAGTAGGATGGCATCGACGGGCAGCTGCCAAACTTGTCTAGTAGCTGTAGATGAGGCAACATTTCCTCACATGACCACAGTGGCAGCAGGAAAACTGGTTCCAACGAACTGAGAAGATTTTCAACGCTCTCCCAGTCAACTCTTTCCACCGCAAAATACATTCCTCTGTGTTTTCGTGTCCAGTGGAAGCATTTCACATGGCAGGATAGAATGAGGAGTTGTTTTCGGTGAGATACTGACCTTGTGCTTGTGAAGTCGGATGAAAATTCAAATCAAACAGCGTTTTGCTTCACCGATTGAAATCACGCATCCATTGAGAAAGATTACAGGATGTTGCTGTCCATGAACACAAAGTTGCTACGCAGAGGGTAATGTGTCAGAGCGACAATATGATCCTGACAACTTCTATCTGTTTCACCGCGGAAGACTTCAATACGCTCTGTGTGTATTTATGCGCCGCTAGGTCAGTGGTCTCGTTCTGTGGAGATGCAATGCATGCTGGGTGACATCATTGATTGTTTTGCTTGGCTCAGGTCTCTGGGCTGTCTTCGGTTTCCCTGGGATTACGATGAGACCCACCACTTCACATTGCAATGTAACAGATGTGTTTTTCATCAACTAGATCAACACTGGATGATTGTGGCATATAAAAATAATTGTGGTATACTGGAAGTTGTCACTGTATACCTGTTGTGGTTTTATACTTCAATGGCAAGTCATTATAACGCATCTAAAGTATAACGTATGGTTATTGGCTTATAAACATTCCCTAGTAATACCACATGTCATTCGGACACAGGGTTTAAACAGAGCATTATAGCAAAGCTTCCCAGCTCTCAGTCCCAGAGCAGACACACCCACCCTCCCGGTGGTCCCTCCCCCTCCGTCCGATTGGTCGGCTGCACAGTTTGCAGCCCACAGCAGCTAGATACGGTCCTGTGTTGGATTACAGAGTAAGGGCGGACAGTCTTGCTGCCTTCTCTTAATAGGCCGAGGGAACGGAATTAGAGCCAACTGTGTTTCATGAGGTACAGACAGAAGAGTCCTTGTTAGCTGGTTTGCAGTGGATTGGCTTTATTACAGTTTACCAGACTGGTCAACTGTGAGGTCCCTCATACTTTCACCCCTGTGTGTAGATTATGGGACTTTAACCATGTGGCAGGTAAGATGTAACTACATTGACTTCAGATTATTTATTTTTTCTGTCAAACAGGTTATTTTCTTTTCAGAAAGGGTTGACAATTACATTTTCGTGTAATGAAAACGCTTTGTGTGTTTATGGAGCGACACGTTGTCTCAGAACAAGTTTCTTAGCCTTGAGGGCAGGGCTCAGTCCAAAAGCGCATGTTGGATTGCTGCACTGTACCCAGAAATGCCCTTATGTTTGTCAACAGATGACTGATCAAAGTGGCCTCTCCAACAGTAGAATGAAAGGCAGTGTTGGAGTGCCAGTGTGAAATGACAGAGTGCTACAACACGACAACAGGTGTGATCTGGAGCAGTGGGTTGTCTGGGATTGGCATTCCTTAGATGCTAGCTCATTGAACTGTCAGTGTTGTGATTGTGTGCTGGTGTGTCACCAAGGTTTAAACCTCACTCATCGTGAAAAAATCCTCCATGAAAAAGTCGTGCTTGTTTTTCATTTTTTTATCAAACATGCCATTTGTACACTGGTACCAGTCTGTCTGTCTAACATTCCACTCACTACACGCAATAAACTGCAGGCCAGGGAGGAAAAGGACTGGAATGTCAGTTGGACTGAATGGGACTGCGTATAGAATGTGACCATTTTTTTGCTGCTCTTTAAAAAAATATGTTAATGAACCTGAGGTGCTTGTTCCAAACTGGAGCAACCAAGGGAATGAAAAGACGCTGTCATGGCGAAACCCTGTGTTCCTAAACTTCATTTAATATGCAGATAACACCTAGCGGAAGATTACAGTGTAACAATCTTGCTTTTATACAGCCCTCAGCCATTAGGCCTATGTGCGATATTGTGCCAAAAGCTTGCCTGTAGTTTTCCAACAGAGCTTGTTTGCGGCCAAGTTTTACACAGTTCCTTGTGACTTCCCAATAAAAACGGAGACTTCGCCGTTGAGGCTTGTTCCCTAGGGTGTTCCCTGTTAATCAGTAACTGACCGTTTTCCAGGAGAGCAGAGAAATGCCCGACTTCCTCGGCAGTCACTCGTCCGATCACAGCTAAACACACACGCATCACCATGGAAACCCGGTGCGGCGGGAGCTGAAGGTGTTAGTGTAGAAATCGCTGAGATTCAGGCTCTGGAATGCAGCCAAGGCGTTGTCAGCCGGGAGAGGTTCAGCTCTGGCTGGTGAACAGTGATCGGGACGTGTTTGTTTGGGAGGCTACGCTGATAGTCCGCCTGTTCACATGTTCATGCGTCGTCAGTGTCGTGCAGTTACATGTGCCCGCCACGAGGTGGCCCTCTTGAACCTGTTTAGCGTTTAACTGATTTTGCCGTGCACGCACATGTGGTGATCTGAAACACCAGTGCATCGACGCAAACAGTCCACAACAGACCTTCATTGAAATCATTATTTAAAGTTCATTCGTCGGTTTATCCGTAATGTCAATGAGTTGTAATGTACTTCGAATACGAATAAACCCTCTGTCTATCTAGTGAGTTCTTGGTGTTCTGGGATCGGGGGAGATACTTGGATTGACGGCATTTAAATCAGATGATGGAAAACTGAGACAATAGCGCAATCCAACTGCGACCAATTCTGTTATCGTGAAATCTTTGCTGGGCTCTGTTGGGAAGGCAGGGGGGGTTCGGGGAAAGAAATTGTGGTTATGGAAAGAAAACACCATTTTCCCGCTGATGCCACCTGCCAAGCCACAGAAAGGAAACAGGAGAGTTCGGCAGATCTGATTACTGACCAGGATGACCTACATCCAGACAGGCCCTGCCCACAGCAGGTTTTGCTATAGAGCCTCTTTTCTAAAGCTGCTGGGCTGCTTGGCTGTGTGCAGGCAAACTGGCAACGTACCAGTCCAATAGTGCGCTCCGTTTCCAGTCGCTTATCTGTTTCTAAATCAGCGCTGAACTCTCTCAGATGCATACACAAACTTCGTAGCAGTGTTTTTTCTTTAGCTGGTTGCATTTCCCCCAGTGTGTTATGAGACGTTAAACCCTGACTGTCGGTTATTGTCCCTCGTCACGGAATCGTCACTATTCCATCACAGGAATACATCAACACTGGACAAGTACACTCAGAGTTTTCATATTATATTTTACTGTTGAAGTTAACAACGTAAAAACAAAGAAGACCCGTTAGTTGTTTGTTGTAAATAAAATATTAATTCCCATGACCTTGTAATCAGCAGGTTTGCATAGGCCGGAATTTCCCCTTTCCGTGGTGACATCACCATGCAATAAATTCGTGGTAGACCAATAAGGAAAAACGTTCCAAACCCCTCTGCCAATAAAATCTAGTTTCCGCTGCCCCTCCTACTCAGAACACGCCCAGGCAGTCCCAGTAAAATCCTTGCTATTTGTGGTTTTCCTAAACATGTTAATTGACAGAAATGATTTTACAGTGGAGACAGAAATGCTTGGCTACTAACATAAAAGTGGACACATCGTGATTATTGTCTTAGGTTGCAGGGGACAGCAGAAAGGTGCTTCCTGGTCGTCGCCGCAATAAATACATGGCATTAGTAAACACCCATCCTTTGTTGAATGTGGGTCAGAACACGGCCCCTGCAGATAATCACAGTGATGTGAACGGGTGCAGATTTGGGAGATTAGAGGTTCTATATAATCATCTGGCTCGCGCCACAGCTGTAAATCACATTAGGCAGACAGAGTGGTCGGTCGGGACGCTCTTCGCTGAGCCGGTCGCTTTAGGGTGCAGCGACAGGCCACACGCTGGTCACGGACACGCTGCGGAGACAGGATTACAGATAACCGCGTTAGTCGTCTGCCCCGGGGAACGGGGGGAAAAAGACCAAGTTCACTCTCCGTCTCATTACGAATACATGGATTCCGGCCATCATTAGGGATGATAAAAGAGCGTGGCAGAGCTGATTAAAAAGTGCCCGAACTGGAGAAAAACAAATCTGCCACACGAGTGAGAATGACAGCAGGCACCCTGTGAAAACGTAACGCAGCACATCCTAGAATGTGTCCTACTCCAAAAGGCATTTCATTTGGTTATTCGGCCTAATATCTGTTTCTGGCGCCCCTTTGTTTGCTGGGTTCACATTCCAGAAACCACCCCCCCCCACCCCACGTCCTGGACCCCGGGGATGAATCATTTACACCTCCTTCCGTGATTAAGAGTATTTATCAGCTTTTCTGTGCTTAATCTGGTCCTGCCGGCACTAGCTTTTAGGAGATTTAACAACCTCTATAACTAAGGCTTCGTGGGGCTGTCTGTTGGATTTTATAGAGCATTTTCTCTCCATGTTGACGCACAATCCTATTGGCTATTAATTGCGGTTCCGGTGCTAACTAATGAGTTGACCTCTGAACCCTTGTCTGCCTGTGGTGCCCGCCTCAGTTCTATTGCAAAGGTCACGTTTCACTTGGCACAGGCCTTTTTCCACAGCCGAAAGCAATGGGCGGACAGGGCGCTGGTTTCTAGCCAACTGATCGTTCGCTTCAAGCCGTGCGTTATCGATCCATCTTTAGTTGATGGTTAATTGATCCATCTTTAGTTGATGGTTAATTGATCCATCTTTTGTCGATGACTGGAATAATGACTGAGGATTAATTATGCATACATGTTGCATATGTGTAGTCAATGAGTGTATGGAGCTGTTCATACAGCAGGTCGCCTATGACTATACATGCTGCTGTACATGCTGCTTTAGGGTCTTTCAAAAAATTTACCTCAACATTTTCGATAAAGGGTTGTAAAAGGGTTACGTGGGAGTTTGAAAAACCCTTAAAAGTTCCTCCAGGAATCCTTCTCCTGTTTCAGCAGAACACAGCTAGAGGCAATAGAGGACGTCGCCCAGAAGAACAGCGTTCTCATTCCTCTGTCATCTGCAGCATCTCCCGTATCCCCCGCTGAAAAGTCTGCCGTGTGTTGCTCACCGAGGCATTTCCGCCACGGCTACAGTATGGCTCTGTCCGGCGTGTTGACGGATACTGTCGGGATGCCATTTTGAATGATAGGTGACTTCAAACGTAACACAGCGGGTGTGTAGTTTGGACTGGCAGGCACGTGGGGAGCAGATGGTTCAGGAAGCCCCCCCCCTTCAGTCTTGAAAGTTATCCATGCCCGCTCCAAAGAGCACTAGGCTTTATCAGGAACATACTGGAGTGTTCCATGTGGTGGGGAGGCACGTTTTTACCTGTGTTATCGGTCCTGAGAGGGTTGGAACAGTGCAATGTTTCACATTTCGTGATTTTTATAAGCTTTTTCTGGAACTGTGCCAGTTTACTGCCTCTGACGAGGGACACATTTTAGGAGACGCCGATGGTTTGGGCGGGAAGAGGGAGATGCAACAGATTGTGATGTAATCTGTGTGTTCCAGGTCAGCTTGTTGTTTGGGAACACATGACATCAGACATCCACGTCTGTCCTCCCTGTGGTCAAGATGAATCCAACTGCCAGAATGGCTCCAATATATCCCCTGTGCGCGTGCGCAGTGTGTTGCGTGTATGAGTGCGTGCGCTGTGTTTTGTGTGTATGTGCGCGCGCAGTGTGTTGTGTTTATGTGCGCGTGCGCGGTATGTTGTGTGTATGTGCGCGGTGTGCTGTGTGTATGTGCGCGGTGTGTTGTGTGTACGTGCGCGGTGTGTTGTGTGTATGTGCGCGGTGTGCTGTGTGTATGTGCGCGGTGTGCTGTGTGTATGTGCGCGGTGTGCTGTGTGTATGTGCGCGGTATGTTGTGTGTATGTGCGCGGTGTGTTGTGTGTATGTGCGCGGTGTGTTGTGTGTATGTGCGCGGTGTGCTGTGTGTATGTGCGCGGTGTGCTGTGTGTATGTGCGCGGTGTGCTGTGTGTATGTGCGCGCGGGTGTGTTGTGCGTGCCGGCGGTCCTGTGTGTGGCTGGCCTTTGGGTCCGTTAATCCGTGGTGACAGCGGAGTGGGGGAACGTTCCACCACACAGGGCAGCATTGTGCCACTGTCGAGGCAGCAGGGACGGTCACAGAGGAAACCGATCCTGACGCTCTCCTCTGCCCCTGTTCTCCGGATCACGGATCAGCAGGCGCAGGACGTTGACCCGCTTGTCCGGTCTTGTGAGGGTTGGAGCTATCCTGACCAGGCCTACTGGAGCTGGACTGACCAGGCATACTGGAAAGCCCTGTCTGAGCTTGTGTCCGGCCTCCTCTCTCTCTCTCTCTCTCTCTCTCTCTCTCTCTCTCTCTCTCTCTCTCTCTCTCTCTACTCTTGCTCTCTTTCTATTTTTTATCTGTCCTCTCTGTCTCTCTCTCTCTCTCTCTCTCCCTGTCAGTGCTTCCAGTTAGAGTGTGCTGGCTGGCTTTCATGCTGTAGGTGGAGCTGGTTTTCCTGGAATTGTAGGGCAGCTCTTCCTGTTGTTCTTGCAGCCTGCTACCCCCTAACCCTCCGTCTGCAGGATCCTGGTCAGTGACAGCTACTGCAGGACTACTGCCCTGTGAGGACCCGCGCCGTCTCTCCCGGCCGTCTCTCCCGGCCGTCTCTCCCGGCCGTCTCTGGACGCAGCCTCCGCCTGTCTTCGAGGCGGCTTCTTCGTTGTCGCTTAACATACTTTTATGATTTGGGTTAGAAGTTACTCGGCAACCGAAATGTCTCTGCAGACCAAAGCGGGGCGAAATCCATCGGTGGGTAAAGTGAACTGCGTATGAATGGGGGGGGGGGGGGGTAGTGCTGTGTAGTCACTGTAAGGCACTTTGCTCTGGCTCCCTGCCACAACGTAACCCCATCGGGCTTTGGTAGCGGTTTGTGCTGTGCTATCAAGGCTGGGACACGTTGCTTTTGTGTACAGTATTTGCATTCTTCACACAAGGCTGCCAGATTTACTTTTTAAAGCACATTTCTGAACGGCTACGTGGCTTGGACAATTTGTGTCAAAGCCACGTAGCAGTGCTTCGTTCACTGTAGACTGCTTCATTTACTGTGCCTTTGTGGCCAAACAGGACAATATCTTGTTTACATTGGCATGTTACAGTCCTGTCGTAATTTGCTCAGTGGAAAAATAGAAAAATTATTCTGATGAATCTGTCAGGTGAGTTGGCAGTTGGTTCCTGAAATACCTGCCAAGCATGTCCGCATCCTAAAATTAGAGGGTTGTCTTACCGGCCACTCTCTCAACACCAGCCATTCATACCGTAGATATGAGCACTATTGTCTCAGTAATAATAGTTGCTATTCTATTTTATTTTTGTCTCACTGATTTGAAATGTTTCTGTGTTATCTAAATATGTGATATCCTGCCCACTGTGCGCTGCAAATAATTGCATATGTACAATAACATTTCAAAAGGAAGATTGGAAATGTCTCTTGATTCTTCAAGATCGAGACTAGATTTGAATGGACGAAATATTATCTGAGGAAACAGTATTTATATTTAGGCTTATTTCTGGCAAATGTTATACAATAGCTTTTACAGCCAACTACATTCAGCAGTGGGAAGGTATTTGTAGGCTCGGATGAGCAGCGTCCGGAAAGTTATTTAAATTATAATCATTATTACAATTTGTTGCAACGGAAATTGACCAAAGCTAGGCAAAACATTTTATTTGAAATTAACATTAATAATAACGATTTTCTTAATATTTCCTTCGTAGGAATACTAGGGAAATATACTAGGGGACGTATTCCTGGTGGTTAAACACTCTGTTTAACAACAGAAGTTCATGCAAAATGTAGAAAAAAAAACCCGGGTCCAAAAAAGATCCCGGCCTGTTGCTGACGCCGGGTATACAATGTACAATGTAAGAAACTAATGCCATACAGAATTTATACTCTGAAATATTACTTGTGAACAGTGGATTGACTCCACCTCCAATTCACTGCACCATTAAGCTGGTCTCATCCCCTGGGATGACAGAGAGAGAACCCCGTTGTTACACGCTAAGACAAAACGTTCAGATACCTGCGTTAAACTCCGTGACCGCACAAACCGAAAAACAGTAACACAACGAAGCTCCGGCGGACGCATTCAAATCCTCCGCGTCAACGACATGGCGGACAATCATTTGTTGTCTTTCACAGTAGTGCAGCTGAGGGCCTCTGGGTGTGAATGGACCAGGAGGGGGAACCGGGCCAGGCCTGTCGCTCCATCGTCTGGGGGGGGGAGGGGGGGGCCGCTGTGTCCTCGCGACTTCAAAGGCCACTCTGGGCCCGGGCTGGCCTGGTAATGAGCTTTTGCCTTCTTTCACACGTAATGAGTGGAGGTAGGGAGTTCACACAGGGAGGCGCGCAGAGGGAGGCGCGGGGGTGGGGAAGGGACACAGTGAGTCCGTTCGCAGCTGCGGTGTCTGACTGTTGTGGGACAAAGGGCCCGTGTCCATCAGGGCGACCACAGTTCAGAGCCCCATACCGTGAACCGACAGGGCCCAGGTCTTCTGCTCCACTGAGCTGGCTGGCCTCGCTGGCCCTCACTTCCCTGGGCTAGTTGTCCCAACAAAGACTAGCAGAAATGACAGCGATGGTCCACTTGTCGAAGAATTACCCATATCTGTGTTTACTGAGTTAATTGATTGAAACAACTTAATGCTCTGACATTAAATGTCAGCTTGTTTTGTTTGTTTTGTCCCTGATTTAATTGTTCTTGCTGTTACATCACATGGGGCAGTTGGGCCTCCTTATAATAGATAGTTATTATATGTTAGTTCAGGAGAAATCCAACATGGAATTCTTGAATGATTATTATAATTTATCTTTAATTTCTATGGAGCTTTCACTTCTATCTCTCCACAGGGGTCAGAGTTAAACCAAACTCAATATGAAGAGTCTTAATTTCTCAAGTACGTTTTTAATTTAAGACATCTGATAAAGATTCGGAACATGTGTTACCCAATACCTGCTATTACTCCTCTAAAGCACCAAGTAATCTCTGGCTTTCTTTAGATTAGGAATGTGGCATGACCAGTCATTAATTCATGCTCTAGGAAAGTTGACAACCCCCTACGGCTTACTCCTTTCAAACCATTTGCTTCTCCATCTCTCTCTTTTTCCTTTCTCTCCATCTCTCCCACTTCTGTCTTTCTCAGTTTTTCCAATTTGCCTAATGACGAACTCCATCTCGTCCCTGCAGATAGCTGATCAGCTTCCCTGGATTTCGCTGACGACATTGCTTTGTTGTGCGTGAAGATGGAAACACTGGAGTCGGAGCTGACCTGTCCAATCTGTCTGGAGCTTTTCGAGGACCCACTGCTCTTGCCCTGCGCCCACAGCCTGTGCTTCAACTGTGCCCACCGCATCCTGGTCTCGCACTGCACCCCCAACGAGCCCGTGCGTTCTATCGGCGCCTTCCAGTGTCCAACCTGTCGCTATGTCATCACCCTCAGCCACCGCGGTCTAGAGGGCCTGAAGCGCAACGTCACCCTGCAGAACATCATCGACCGTTTCCAGAAGGCCTCCGTGAGCGGGCCCAACTCCCCCAGCGAGACCCGCCGCGAGCGCGCCA
Organism: Esox niger; assembly: GCA_016801105.1. Taxonomy (NCBI): domain Eukaryota; kingdom Metazoa; phylum Chordata; class Actinopteri; order Esociformes; family Esocidae; genus Esox; species Esox niger. The sequence goes on from JACXGJ010002871.1 coordinate 29,806, forward strand.
CCGCCCCGGACGGCGAGGTCATGACCTCCCGCGGCGACCGGGTCCAGTGCCAGTTCTGCGAGCAGGACCCGCCGCAGGACGCCGTCAAGACCTGCGTCACCTGCGAGGTGTCCTACTGCGACGAGTGCCTGAAGGCCACGCACCCCAACAAGAAGCCCTTCACGGGCCACCGTCTCATCGAGCCCCTGCCCGACAGCCACCTCCGAGGACTCATGTGCCTGGAGCACGAGGACGAGAAGGTGAACATGTACTGTGTCACGGACGAACAGTTGATCTGCGCCCTGTGCAAACTGGTCGGCCGGCATCGAGACCACCAAGTGGCGGCCCTCAGCGACCGCTACGAGAAACTGAAGGTAAGAGACCGCCGGTACGGGTCTCCGTGGGTCCGTGCACAGCTTCGGGAGTTACTGGGGAGGGTTGCGGAGGGTTGGGATTGGCTGAGAAATGCTCACTGCGTACATTACCTTGTGTCAAGTGAGCAGGGAACACGAGCGGAAAGAATATCGTGCTTTATTAGAATCCCGTTTGAATTTCGTTGAGCACGTTGGATGAGTAAATCGGATGTGGCCGACACAAATATTGATCCGATTCAATATTTGATGTTCTCTTTTTGTTTCCTGGTGATTACCCCCCCACACATTTTCAGAGATCACAGTTTATATTGTCATGCCTTGCTATATCATCTGCCTTTAAAAGAAACTAAAATGCCATAATGGCCATACGGTGTGTCGATTTCAGTATGTAAAGTATTTAATGTGACCATGCTGTTTTACAATGCATGGAGGCAGGTTTTTTATTAATAGCTTTTAAAAATCCTTCTACTAAAATAGGTTTCTCAGATATACACGTCATTAAATCGGAAAACACAGTTGATGGAAACAGTTAAATAGAACATTGTAATCAGACGACCCAGTGGATTAGTTTAGTATTATGTATATTTGTCTGGGCTTTAGACGGTTCAAAAGTAAGTTAGCAGCATTAAAGAAACGGCTAATGGAATTCGCCATTTAGTCAGATTTCTCAATAATTCTTACATCGCATAAAACTCATGTGATGTTAATTCTTAATATTTCAAAGAGCTTTCCAAGGATTGAGTAAAATCCATGAAACCTTTAAGGGTTTAAATGCAAACATTTGCAAAGTAAATACAAGCAATAAAAAAAGATAAAATTCAGGCGTCTTGAAAAATAGACGCTGTTAGCGGGAACAGCCCAAAAAGGTGGCCATGCATTCCTTCCCCTTTAGACTTGAATGAGCTTCTGTCAAAGCAGTGAGATTCGGGCATTGTGGGTCAGTTGTTGTGCAAACATACGCCGTGGGACTCGATTGTGGCTCCAGAACCATCACAGGAGCGATTCATGCTCTATTACAAGGCAGAACCATGCAACTGTGTATTGTAGTCGGGCCTTTCACATGGAAATTCACCCTCACATTTGACCAGTTTAATCTAGACACACAAAAGGGAGGGTCGTTTGGAGACTGTAACCTTTTAACGTTCTCTGTTGCCCAACATGAAAAGTATCATTTCAGCACAGTTTTTTTTTAGTATTAGCTATCCATGTTATTTATTTTCACTTTTCAAAACAATCTTTATTTTTTTACGTAAATACAGTACCCATGGCCTTTCCATTATGATGTATTGTAGTTGATTGATGGCGCGCTGCTTTTCCATTTCAATAATTGCATTTGGGCAGTATTTAGTAAATGCATTACAAATGTAAACGTTTTTGTAGAGCACCTGAATGTATTTAATGTCAAGCTAAACAGCGTTGTAGCAGCCATGCGGCTTTGAATGACCACATGATGTTCCACAGATACACTGCTTTCCCTGGGCACCGTCACCTCATACTGTTCACTGTTCCAGCTCCTTTTCCCCTGAACGAACATCAGCAAAAAATTATTGCGGACATCGGCACTTATTTTAGTCCAGTTTGAGCACTTTATGCTGTATATATTTTATACGAATACATATTTATGTATGTATATTCAGAATGTAGATATTTTACATATATACACACAGTATACTTAATATACTTTATATACATATGAATGTATTTTGATGAACACACTTTCATCAAAAACAAAGAGAATGCCAACAACGGAGGGCTTCGACTCCCAGTGAAACTGAGATGTGCTAATCTTAGATTGGAGCACTCTAGCGATGGAGGTCAGGCCCACGGCGTTAACCCGTCTCTCCTCTGTTTGATCATGCTGTCGTTGTGCAGAGAGCTCCAGCCCGCTATCTCAGGGAGAGGAGTGAACAGGAGGATGTCGACCACGTGCTTTCCACGGTATCTACAGCACAACTCCTCTTTCAGGGACAGGTCTACTAAGAGTTTACGGCTGTTCTTTTCACTGGGGAATGAAACCGCTGTATATCGATGCGTGGAGAAAAATATCCACACATTCTCGTCCACAGCAACAACCTAGGAGCGACTAATGCAGATGTTTTTACTTGGCGGCTCATGATTTGATCCAGCAACCTTTCGGTCGCAGGTCAGATGCTCTAACCACGGCGATACCTACTAATTTCCACACACTGACAGTGATTATTAGGAGGAAACACATGATGTGGGTTGAATACCTCCATAATACGCTGTTGCTTTTATTCTCCTCTGAAAATAGCAGGCGCATATTTTGCATGGTGCAAATGCTCGGTAAACCTGACTGCTAAAACATGGTCCACGCTTCCATATGGGTGGCTTTGCGGTCTCTATGCGAGATCTTCATAGTTTATGTAATAGATAATGACATATCTCTACACACTCTGTAATGCAAATATGCAATCTGGAACATGGTGTCCCTTTTCTGTGCCATCAGATTGTTACATAATCCCTGGGGGAGAACAGTATGACAATATACAATATAGCGTATGAGACACGGTGAAGTCGTCCATTTGGAAGAATTGCATATTAGTTCCACGCCGAATACAATATTAACTGGATGTATCGTACTATATCCACAACAAGGTAACCTTGACCTGATTTGAATGTATGTGCCAGATGTCAACTCCAGAGACAAATAAGTAGGTAACACTTTTGACTCAGACATCATATGGTTTTGTTCAGAAACGTCAAATAAAGTGTCACCCGTGACTATGGTTATTGAAGGCATGACAGTTGTAACGTCAGAGCCAATCAGCAAAGCCACGACTGATTCTTTCTGTTCACAATCCAGATTCAAATTCCCTGGTGTGTGAATCATCGCTGTTGTCTGTTTGAATTGACCCTGTTTATTCTTTCCACAATATTGTCAGACTGTTTCCCTGACTCGATCTGTAGTGCCCGAATGACATGAATGACCTTTATTTTTGGTTTTAATCTCCTATGAGAATTAATTCTGGAACCGTTCCCTTTCAATCTTTACCAGACCGTCACATTTGGCTATTGACTAGATTTTTCGAGGCTCCATCTCCTACATAAATGGGTTTCTGCTCTTAACCCTTTGAAGTAAAACATATAAAATATTAAACGGTGAAAGTACAAAATAACCCTATCTAAATAAATAATCTGAAGAGAAACTGCCATAAAAGACTACAATATTATATGACACAGAGGAACAGCCATAGGCCTCTCAGTGTAAAACAAGGGAGGTTTGCACTTTGAGTGCCCCAAAACTAATTTTTCATTCTCAAGTCTGGATGAGTTAGACTTCAGTATGTGATGTTCCTCTCGGCCAAACCCTTCTGTTGCCCTGTTGGGTTACAGAGCCAGGGGGGACATCCACCACAACACTGTCTTACAAAAGGGAGAATAACAAAGATGCACTGAAAACCCTAATAAGATTCCATTATTTAAAAATAATTGAGGCAATCACTTGTATTAATATTTTTATGTTTATAAAATAAAAAGACAGAATTTGGCAGAACATACATGTTTGGGGCTAGCTTAATATATCTGTATTGTTTCATTTCATACTAAGTCAATTATTGAGAAAAAAATACACAATTATTATAAAAGAGATGAGGGGTTGAAATAATAATGTAATATACTAAACCACACCTCAGATATAATTTCCCAACATGCATTGCCCTTTCAAATGAACTCTAGAGTTACCACTCATGACTGTATTTGTTAATGACATACACATGATTATTGAACTCATTAATTTTCTTGTGTGTTAGTAGACAAATGATCAAAACATTTGAACTAATTTGCAAACTTGCCCACTTTCCAAAATGTTGGTGTTTTGGGATTTTTTAAAAACTGTGTACGCTCTTTGCAAAGTACTGCCCTGCAAAGGGATTGGTAATCCCTATTAGAATTTGGGTTTCGTTTTCAACACAAGATTAAATTGTTATTTAATTGGAGGAAATATTTCAGTAGCCAAATAACAATTAACTAAATTGTTCTACTTTAGAAAAATATATGTTTGATCTTTGACTGATTTATTCTATTTATTTATACAATCTACATGCAAAAAATGATCATTAAAAAAATCGAATTATCAACCTGAAGTAGTCCGTGTCTTATAAATGTTTTAAGTCATCAGTAACATTGAATGACCTTTGAGTTAAACTGACTAAAATGATCATTAATCTGTTCATGATACTGGTTTAAAATTAATAACATTCCATCCAAACTGCTGAAGATATACAAATGACAGGAAGGAACTTCATTGACTCTTTTTCAAGAAAAAGTGTTTTCACTAAAATGATTCGTAATACACATCTGAGCCTTAGCAATGGTAGTGTGAGAAATGCTGTTCATGTTTAGACAGTTCCCTGTGATGGATTTCTATTTTCCGAAAGTAATCTAGACCTGATGAAAGGAAAGAATAGCAGCTTCCTCTAGATGAGGAATGCTTTTGATTCCAAACCTTTGGCTTTGGCTTGCTCAGTCTCCCTTCCTTCCTGACAAAAACCTGATATATCACGGATGATGTGTTGAAACTGTCCTCACAACTCTATAATTGAATAATCACTTCTGATTGTTCGGTGTGATATCAGCAGCTAGATCAAGATGATAGAAAAGTTGTCATAAACTCTGGATATATGTAGTGAAGGAGTGCATTTCTTCATACAATAGCATATTTATTTATTTAATTATATAATTAAACTCCCCAATTTAGATGACTTGCCAATGACCATGATTGCCAATGAGTGCATGAACCCTAAAATGATGGAAGAAAGCCAAGTTTATAAACCTCATCTCCAGGAGGGGGTTTAGTGAATACAAACACCTTACCAGCAACCAAAAGGCTGCTAGATCAAATCCCAGAGCAACTCGTTTATATTTGTCTTCCTGTCTCTAACTGCTCCCTGGGTGCTCATTGTGGCAGCTCCCTGCGCCTCTTCAATTTGGAGGGGTTGGGTTAAATGCAGAAGCCAAATCTCGGTTGGATCTTTTGTGAAAAACTGAAAGATATGCCCTTCTCTTTCCTCTCTCCTCACCTCCTTTACAAAACCCACCAGAGGAGAAAGTCAGAGGTCTCTTCTCTCGTTTTCTCATCCAAGGGTTTTGAGAAAGAGATGGGGTTTGGAGTGAGGCCGCAAGGAATTTAAAACTGACAAACGGCTACCGACTGGGAGGTTATCTAGTCTCCAGCACTGGGCTTGCTGTCTCTACAGACAGTGTTGGACGAGAGCTTCCGCAGGGATTTCAGAATAATGGCACAGGATAAATCATCTCTGAGGGGCAGATGATGCACTATCCATTGGGAGTTAATAAGCCACTTGACATCTTAACTGTTGAGCGTTCATTCGATTAAGCTACTTCAGTGTGTTTTTGAGGAAGCAAATTTGGGCTGTTTGAAAAACCTTTTACGTTTCTTTAACTGACACCATTTGATTTCCATTTGAAGAACCCCTAATAAATCATCCAGGAACCTTTTCTTAATACAGTAACATGCACTTTAATTGCTTTGGCACAGAAAATATCCATAACATGAAACAAAGGATTCATGGAATGCACACTGCATCACAAAGGCAAGGCACAGTAGCGAACATTCGGATGACAGGTCTTTGATCTTTTGCAATAGTACGGCATATCATCCGATTAAAGTAGCTGACAAGATTCTCTCAGTGGTGCAGCGGTGTTGTTCTGAGAGGATCTAGGCTGGCACGCCGAACGTCTTCAGTTGCCTCGGGGAGTGGAGTCCCTGTTGCAACCCCTTTACAGCACTAGGTGTGTTGATGGACCATGACAGGTCCCCGGCTATGTGAGCGTGTAGACAGTTAAACCTACTGTCAGTCTACTAAAAAAAACATTCGATGTGGGTCGGGGTGACTTTCCTACTTTCTCCCTGAAGTCCACAATCATCTTTGTGTCGCTGAAATAGACATACCGTTTGTTAATATGGTGCCATGTTGGCATTTTCCGACCGTGGCGTTGTTGGCAAACTTGACGATGGCGTTCATCGTGTGCAGATACTCTCTGTCTGCGATTGTGGGAGCAGGCTAAGGCCATATCCTTAGTGTCCCCAATGTTAGGAAGCAATGAGGATCAGGTGTTGTTGACGATCTTCACAGCTTGTGATCTGCCTATCAGAATGTTTCGTACCTGATTGTACAGGTACCCAATTGGGTCAAGGTGCTGTCCGGGCCAAGAACCTTGGTGAGGATTTCACACGGAGCTGCAGTGTTGAATGCAGAACTGTAGTTGATAGTTATATGTACTTTACCCTGTTTTTGTCTCATACACAAGAACATTCTCTCCTTAAAGCAAGTGAGGACTATCGCCTGTGGACCATACCCACTGAGCAACGTCTCTTCAACCAGGAAGACGTCTTTTCAACCAGGAAGATGTCATTTCAATCTCTTTTCAATTAGGAAGAAGTCTTTTCTAAGTCCTTTGCTCAGTGGGCAGCCTGCTTAATGGTTGGCACACATCGAGAATTCAGACAGAGATGCTATCTAGTTGGAAGTTTAGTGTCTACACTATCAAAGAGTGTCCTTGCAGACTTGGAGACCAAAAGCACCTGGTTGTCGAGAACAGCAAGATCATTTTACCCGTTGTGTTTTCGCATTGTGAAGCAAGTGCATTGTGCAAAGAAAGCAATTATCCATCAAGTGCACTGTGCAAATAGACGCACACAAGCAAATAAACTGCTGTATATAATTTTCCATTCAGTGGTTTCAGGTGTTATCAATATTATTTTTGTAAACTGCATTGCAGTGTTTGTCATTAAGTAGTAGGTGAGGCTGTTTCTTGTGACACTGCATAGACCATTATCCAGCCTGTTTCTCCACCCTGCATCTTCTATCCACTGCAGGACATTCAGATCTTTTAAATAGCTTCCATCACCTTGGCTTGGACATGAATAAATCATTTTAGTGAGAGCGGCAAACAGATTCTTTTTTTTAATGTTATTTTTGTGTGCACTTATGACTGCCTCATGAAATCACAATGTGCAAAGGCAAACCTGAGAAGGGTTCTCAGTGTTACCTGAGTCACTTCAGAGACATCTTCACTTCTACACTCTGCGTTTTCAAATGTCTTCCACATTTTTATAATACAGTACGCGTCTCAAAAATTGCATTACATATTTACTGTACTTTATATTCTAAAAATCTGAAAGAAAGACATGAGGGACAATCAGTGAGATATAGGCCTTACAACAGACATTGTTTTCTTGACACAAAATTACTAAAAAATATACATCTACATCTGTCCCGATTTGAGAATACTATTAAGAACTGTTTTGGTCAGATGCTCAACCTACAGCTTATCCTGAGTAATACTGACAGTTAATTTGTAGCAGCCATGGAATAGGCCAGAAAACCAATTCCTTCATTACCACAGTATTATGAAGTAAATCAATTCCTTCATTACCACAGTATTATGAAGTAAATCAATTCCTTCATTACCACAGTATTATAAAGTAAACCAATTCCTTCATTACCACAGTATTATAAAGTAAATCAATTCCTTCATTACCACAGTATTATAAAGTAAACCAATTCCTTCATTACCAAAGTATTATAAAGTAAACCAATTCCTTCATTACCACAGTATTATAAAGTGAACCAATTCCTTCATTACACCAGTATTAATAAAGGAAACCAATTCCTTAATATCCATAGTATTAATGAAGGAAACCAATTCCTTCATTACACCAGTATAAATAAGGGAAACCAATTCCTTCATTACCACAGTATTAATAAAGGAAACCAATTCCTTTCATTAACATAGTATTAATAAGGGAAACCAATTCCTTCATTACGACAGCGTTGATAAAGTAAACGAATTCCTTCATTACACCAGTATTAATAAAGTAAAACAATTCCTTCATTACAACAGTATTAATAAAGGAAACCAGTTTCTTCATTACCATAGTATTAATAAAGGAAACCAATTCCTTCATTACACCAATATTAATAAGGGAAACCAATTCCTTCATTACACCAGTATTAATAAGGGAAAACAATTCCTTCATTACCACAGCATTAATGAAGTAAACAAATTCCTTCATTACACAAGTATTAATAAAGTAAAACAATTCCTTAGTTACACCAGTATTAATAAGGGAAACCAATTCCTTCATTACCACAGCATTAATGAAGTAAACAAATTCCTTCATTACACCAGTATTAATAAAGTAAAATAATTCCTTCATTACCACAGTATTACTAAACAAAACCAATTGCTTCATGTCCACGGTATTAAGTTCATCCAAGATAATAAACCAAATACAGAAAAAACCTTTGAGACAGAAAACAAATACCATCAAATCCTTATTTTGGCCTCACTCCATAACCCTTGGAGAATAGTAATTCAAATATCAGTTATTGTGTCAGATATAAAACCTGAAGAAAATTCATGTTTCCTAGCCACCAAAAATAACAGCACATTGCCAAATATTCTACGCCTCTGGAAACATATCTGCTTGTCCCTCTCAACTTTGGTGGCTCAGTGAGGAGGGTGGATGATAGGGCAATAAGACTGAATGACTGACAGGCTGACCACAAAACCAAAATGGGTCACAACCAGACAATATGAAGGCAATGGTTCTAACTATTTGCCAGATGAAATCCTCCAGTGGACAGACATGGCTGTGATTATGATTCCCCTCCATGTTCCAGATGTAGTGAACTTTCTGCCGGGGGAATATCTTTCAACTGGACACAGTGGTTCATTGTTTTTTGTCCCGCTCTTCTTTCCACAGCAAACCTTGGACGCTAACCTCAGCAATCTGATCAGGAGGAACAATGAGCTGGAAACTCTGATGGGCAAGTTGATCCAGACCTGTCAGCATGTGGAGGTAAAGGGAGGAGTTTTATCTGTTTCTATATTAGGCAGGAGCATGTGGACCCCCCCCACCTCTGTGGCTCTACTGTTTCCTTAGATCCGTTTTCTTTATATCTTTGTGATTATTGTAAATGTAACACATTAGGTTTCAAAACGGATTCATCAAAACAGTGCGTGCTGAGGTTGAGTACATATTTAAAGTGCTAGGACGTTGTTGTTCAGCTTTCAGGCGTAACACGTTTTTTGAACACTTTGAAATGATACATTCCCAGTGGACGCATTTACCGAGATGAATGCGTTGAGTGGATATGCCGGTAAGCCTTTCTACGCTGTAGGTTGAAGACGAACTTCCCGTAAACATTGTCTTAATGCCAATTTACATGTCGGTGTGCGTCTCTCTGTGTGTATGTGAAATATGTGCGCGTGTGTGTGTTTCTGCACATGTGTTCTGTGAGTTCTTGAATGCTAATATGCATCTGCCTCCGCGCGTTTGTGTCTGAGGAATCGCCCTGGATGAAGCTTAGCAAAACATATGTATTAGCGTGAACCAGTGGAAAATCAAAAGACACAGATGTGCGTCGTGTCCATGGAGAAATGAAAGAGAGCAGGCCAACAGCTGCGGTTCCGGCTTTATACGTAGGCACTTAACCGCTGCATGACTTATCTCAGCTGATTCTCAAGGCGGTGTACTAGTCTGTTTTCGATTAACTTTTTTCCATGAATATAATATTGACATATATATATTTTCCAAATATACCCTATCCAACTAAATTACTTTAGTTCGATTTTCAGGTGCCTAAGAATTTTGCACAGTATTGTACATTCATATGCCTGCCCTCTGTGTGCCAGTGTAATGCTTCCAGACAGGAGAACAAGCTTCTGGAAGAGTGTGACCTTCTGATCGACATCATCCAGCAGAGAAGACAAATCATAGCCACCAAGATCAAAGAGGGCAAGGTACAGTCTTTGCCTTTCTACCGGCCGTCTCATTACCCCACAACAGATCACAAGTACACATTCAAACCGCTACCGCATTTTAACCCTTGCTATGTCTGGTGTAGCTCCGCGTCACCAAGGGTTTTTTCTTGACTAAGCAGCCTAAAAATATTTCACAGGCATTCGCATGTGTTGATGGTTAATAAGGCGGGCAGATGGGCCGGGCGGCCGAAGCCTTGGGCTCGGGCGTGCTTAGACGTGTTGTTGTTTACTCGCTTGTTACCATACCATAAGTGTCTGCTAGACAAGGAGTGCTTTCAAACACAATATTACCTGAGGAGACAGACATACAGACTGCGAATTCGTTGGAATGAATGATTCCATTTACTCGCATGTTCATATTTTATGAGAACGGACTCGTCGGTTTAATGCTTTACGGCAGATCAGGCTACATTAGCTTTGTTTTCCAATGTGCCCTAATACAGTAAGTTTCCTGTAGTAAGCCATCTCTGGCGTAAACTCACTGAGGGTTTTTTGGCACAGCGTGTACCCATCGGAGACAAATCCACTCGGCTCTTCGAGTGTTTCTCCTTCCTCTCCTCCACCATTAAGTGTCATTAGAGGTAGCTTAGAGGGACGGCGCTGGCGTGCTGTGCCATGTTCGGTGTCAGAGCAGCCCCAGACCTGTTTCCTGTGATCTGGCGGGCCCCTCTGCGGAGTGCAGCTTCCTTCCTCACCCCACGCCTGGTGTCACAGCCAGAGGCCACTCCGCGCACTGTCTGCTTCCTACTGATGGACTGAGACTGTGGCCAAGCACTCCCGGGGGGGGGGTTGTAAGAGCTCTGTTACCATGGGGATGTTAAGGAGGATGTAGATAATTTTTATGCCATTCTCCAAATGAGCCTCTGGGCTCCTCATAATGGTCAAAGCAAATTTTATTAGATAAAAAATACCACGTATATTTTCAATGCAACGAAAAAATGTTACGGACCATTGACTTACCTTTTGGTGGTGACCTTTGAATGAGGAACTGGCAACTAATTAGAAGCGCTAGACTAGGGCTTCACTTCACACCATTGGCCTTTTCTTGTCTGTGTTTCAATAAGCTGTCGTTCACAGGCTGTGCGACTGCGAAAACTAGCCCAGCAGATTGCCAGCTGTAAGCAGATCATAGAGAGGTCTTCGTCCCTCATCACTCAGGCCGATCACACCCTGAAGGAGACAGATCCGGCACGCTTCCTGCAGACAGCCAAAAACATCTGCGAACGGTGAGTTAGGAAGTCAACTACGGAATATTAAACATGTCATAACTCTGTGCGCTTCTGTCACAACATTTGTGGTCATATATTGAGAGCTCTGGTCGCAAGTCTGATAGTCCAATCTGTATTTACAAAACCTGAGACAGTCAGATTTCAATATCACGTGACAAAATGTTTCGACACCTGCGGTCGAATGACCAGAAATGTTCTGTAACATTGTTCCAATGCTGTGCGTGTCAGAAGTATGCGGATCCCATGCAGTAATGTTGAAAAGACCGGAACAGCCCATCACTAATTTACTAAATGCTTTTTTAACAATGCTTACATTTGAATGATTTGGATGATAAAGGCAGAGCCATCGGACGCACCAAATGAACAGAACAATTTAATATCAATAAATTGTCTCGACTCTCAACTGGAAAATAATTACCGGGATTTGAACTCGTATAGTTCCACCAGAAAGTCTGCAACACTACTCCCCCTTACTGCATTACACTTGCGGCCTCAGTAGCGAGATTGGTAATAAGGTGTTCAGTAAAGGTTGTGATGCGTACTGAAAGAGCTACTGCCATAGATGATAAAAAATGTATATGGTTAATACAAAATAGGCTAATTTGCTTCTGGTTTTCAAAACCTTACACGAAAAAAAACTGGGACGTGACCACACAGGTTTCGTTCAATACCGTGATCAGGCAACATCCAACGTCACGTGACCAAAAGTGTTTCGGACCGCGTCTGGTTAACCGCTCGTCACACTTTTCCGATTCAGTGAGTTGTTGAATAGACCGGAACAGTATCGAGCGTGAGTGTCGAACAGCCCATCAACAAAATTCCGAGAGCGCACAAAGAATGATCCATGCATGATTTTTAGCCTCACAGCAAGACATTTTTGCGGTTAATGCTCTTGTTAGAAATCTGTTAATAGAATATGCTGACTGTTCGAGTTGAATTTATACAAATGTTTGGTTACAGAATGGCGAGTTTGTGAAATGTGATCAAACTTAATTGTACAAGCTTGCAATCACGAAACTAAATGTACAAGCTTGCAAAATGTAATTACAGATTTGAGCATCAGACGTGCGACCACGGCCCTCAATATACGATCACAGAATATGTTGACATATATGCAGAGTATAGACATGTTTAATATAGTCAACGGACTGTGGAAAATAATGCTTTAATCACAAGGTGCAACGAGAGAAAAGAAATGAGAATCCAATATCCCTGTGTTTTAGAGTGTCCATGGCAACGGCATCCTCTCAAATCCTGATACCAGAGATCAATCTGAATGACACTTTCGATACATTCGCATTGGACTTCACAAGGGAAAAGAAAATGCTGGAAAGTTTGGATTACCTCACAGGTGAATGCAATTGCATACATGATCCATCTTTTTAATGAAAATAAATAAACCAAGAAAGAGCTTTTATTGCAACGCAATCCCTGTCTATTTCCATCAACAATATTATACGCTTTCATTACAGAAGCTAGGTTGCTTGAACTGTGTGGTTTCAACTGACTATTACTTCTTTTGCTTTCTTAAGTGCTTCCTGGGGGCAACAAAATGCTCACATGTTGAATAACATAGGTTTTGATTGTTCTGGCTTTTAGGGCATTCCCTGCAGGGTCTTCTGTGCTATATTTACATAGCTCAAAGGTCCAACTGAATCACACAGTACAAAGGAGTCTCAGCCCCTTCAAGAGAGCTCTAGGCTACAACTTATTTACCAACCCAAATCCCCAGCCCGTTCTGAAGATAAGAAAACCGGGATTTTGTGTAAATCCAATGTTCTGTATTTGGTGTTCTGTCTCCAGTCTATCGCTGTCAAGTAGACTGACATATTTCAGGATTTTTTCTACTCGCAGCGCCAAATCCCCCAATAATCCGCGAGGAACTGTGTACAGCATCCTATGACACCATCACGGTTCACTGGACGTCGGACGACGAGTTCTGTGTTGTCTCCTATGAACTCCAGTACGCCATCTTCACCGGACAAGCCAACGTTGTCAGTAAGTACACAGTTTCTAAGTCCTCTGGTTGTCTAGCTCTCTGCAGTACAGTGGCCCTGCGTGTGTCTGCATCACCACGTGTGCCGATGTTAAACCGTGAATGGCTCTAGGAGCAAACATCACAAACACAGAGCGGTTTACTGTAAATAGCTGTAGGGGATTCATTGCACAATCCTGATGAAGTGGAGCATGTTTGTTGTTTTCATTTTAACAGGGTTACAGCAACAGCCGTTATTTTCTGGAAAGATTTTGGAGGCTGTTAGTCTGTACCTGTGCCTCAAGCTAACCCAGTCCAGAGTATTATCTCAGGCTAAACCAGTCCAGAGTTTTACCTCAGGCTAATCCAGGCCAGACTTTTCACTCAGGCTAATCCAGGCATTAATATTAACTCAGGCTAATCCAGACCAGAGTATTTACTCAGGCTATTCTAAAACAGAGTATATAGGCTGAAGGCAGACTAATCTAGGACAGTGAGTATAGGACGGACTCAGATTAATGTAGGCCAAAAAATATAGAACGGGTTTGAAATAATCTTGGATTGAGGACATTATCTGGATTCAAATGTATCTAGGTCAGACTTTACAGACAAGTCAGACAATATTCTGGGCTGAATGAATCATATGAGCGGCAGGCTGTTGTATAGGATCACCCTAACAGTGACACAGCATGCTCAATCAAGCAACTGGCCCAGTTTCCGCCCTAAAGCGTCTTCATACTACAGTGGATTGGTAATGTTATGGTCTATGATGGGACACTCGACATTAAATCAAGCGTGCAGGCATGATCCTTGCTGACCCCTCCCACCCCAGGCACCAACTGTTCCAGAACTGATTCTCCAGCAGGCTCCAAGCAGATGGCCTGTATGGGTCAGGACCAAAAAGAAAAATCCAACCACCTGAACAGTTTATTTTTCTGTGCTGTGGCCTTCAGCCAATGGCCATCTGTGCCACAGAGAAGATGAATAAAACTATCCTCAAAACAAAAAGCCACCTCAAAACTATTTACCAAATATCTGCATCTCTAGATATACTATACTGAGGCTGTGAACTCAAATGTGAACACCATCTGTAAATCCAGGTATATTGTATAATCACTGCACATTATCCATTATCTTTTTTTGCGCGCATCTTATTTTGTTCAATAGGCTGCGAATATTTTGCATAATGTGTGTATTATGTAGCTGTGTCATTATACCAGTGACTAAAAATGTAAATTTTTACTTAGCGATTAAATGTGACACTGATCACTAAGAGGGTGATATGATTTAATGACAACAATTTGTGGAAGATTAATCTGAGGGGTTTTTATCTCACCAAATGTCTGGCACACTGTGTTAATAATCAAGTAGTGACTGAAGCAATAAGGCCAGTACACCAAGACTAAGAGCTGTTCCTAGGCAGAATGCAGGCTGGGTAATGTTTACTCCCCTTGTATACAGTGTTTATTTGTATTCATATTTATTTACATTATCAACGTGGTATTGTGTTGTCCTGGCCTGTTGTTATGGTATTGCTTTGGCCAGGTTGGTTTTCAGTTGACTCAAATGGTTAAATAACGGTAAGATAAAACTAATCAGTTAAACAACTTGACTCTGTCTGCGGTTTAGGTTTGTGTAGCTCAGCTGATAGCTGGATGATCGTGCCCAACATCAAGCAGAACCAGTACACGGTCCATGGACTCCAGTGTGGCACCAAGTACATGTTCATCGTCAAGGCAATCAACCAGGCCGGGAACCGGAGCAGCGAGCCCGGGAAGCTCAAGACCAACAGTACGTTGACCTGTCCCAGGACTGTTTTGGGATGTAGCGGTACATGAAGACAGCGTGTTCACCGTCGTTCACGGCTCTAATCTGTGAGTGATCCATTTGCAGGTCAGCCATTTAA
Organism: Esox niger; assembly: GCA_016801105.1. NCBI lineage: Eukaryota > Metazoa > Chordata > Actinopteri > Esociformes > Esocidae > Esox > Esox niger. The sequence goes on from JACXGJ010002871.1 coordinate 45,082, forward strand.
GTTGGACCCGAAGTCCGCTCACAAGAAGCTGAAAGTCTCCCACGACAATCTGACGGTGGAGCGAGATGAGACGTCGTCCAAGAAGAGCCACACCCAGGACCGCTTCACCAGCCAGGGCAGTTACGGGGTCACAGGGAATGTGTACATCGACAGTGGACGCCACTACTGGGAGGCCCTGATCGGAGGGAGCACCTGGTAAGAATACGGACCTCAGGGGTTCAGAACGCACCGTGACACAAAGGTGTGTGAGATTCGGATTGGAAAGTCCCCTCACAGTCTTTGTCGCGCCATAAAACACACTAAGGAACTAAACTTAAAATCGATATAACCTCTACAACACTAGGACCTCTGTCTCCTATCGATTTGCACAGACGATATTGCAACGCTACCAGAACATTTGTCATGAACATTTCACGTATAATCTTTTTCACCGTCTTCAGGTTTGCTGTGGGCATTGCATACAAGTCAGCCCCGAAGCACGAGTGGATTGGGAAAAACTCGGCATCGTGGGTACTGTCTCGCTGCAACAACTCCTGGGTAGTACGCCACAACTGCAAAGAGATGCCCATCGAGCCGTCCCCCCACCTGCGTCGCGTGGGCGTGTTGCTGGACTACGACGCGGGTTCCCTGGCCTTCTACGACGGTGCCGGCTCCCAGCACCTGTACACGTTCGACATCGCCTTCTCTCAGCCCGTCTGTCCCGTGTTCAACGTGTGGAACAAGTGTCTGACTGTCCTCACGGGGCTGCCCATCCCCGACCACCTGGAGGCTACGGACTGCCAGGATTAACGGGTTTCCTAACGGGCCTCAGAGACACGAATGGAGAAGAACCAACTGGCAACAGCATCACAAAGCTGATTGCACCACCACACAAAGACAGTTTAAAACTGATCAAAGCCATGGCTTCTAATCTTGCTCTCACAGAAGTAAATTAATGTTTTTGTTGAATTATTTATGGAAACAAAAAAAAAATGTAGATTTTACTTCTTGCTTTGCACATTCACGTACACCACCATATTTAAGTTTAAGTTGTTTTTTCGGGTGTATTTTGAGTAAAAGGTGGATGCGATGTTTTGAATTTCAGTCAAAGTTGTTTTCATGCTGCCCCTGAGATTAGGTTCTTTTTTAATTTTACATGATAAGTAGATTGTTCTCCTCTTTCCATCTATCTGTCGGCAGCATGTTGTGTATAGGGGTTTGATTTTCATGTCAACATCACAACAGTGCCCTAATAACATAGAGGAGTCAACAACACTCTTGGGTTTCATACAAGTATATGGAGATCCTCCATTGAATTAATTTGATGGATTAGGATTATGTTTGTGAAATTAACATTTTGAGAGCTATTTTAATAGTTAATCTGCCTATCAGGCCCAGTTCATTCCATAACTTTTATTTTGTTATCATAGCACATCCAGCGCAGTGAAATCTTTATTTTGACGCATTCACAGAGACAATGTTTTGTGAAAAAAACACTTACGATAAAACAGTTTAGAAGTTATTTTAAGTGAAATTTCAATACAGAAATAATGTTTGAATTGTTATTAAATGCAACATGTGCAATCTCTGTAAATAACCTATTGTTCTCTTCACGCAGGGTGACTGTCTATGCGATTGGTTGTTTTAGCGAATTGACTTGTTCTGATGCCTGAAATATTATTTTCTGACTAGTATACATTCCTGTAAAACATTGTAATAAAATTGCATCAGCAAACTTCCAAGTGTGCATTATTAATAAAACACCTACATTGTGAAGAGCTGACATGGTTGCTTTGTTAGGGCTCCCGAATCTGGAAACGTTGGTTAATATAAGGAACATTCAAGAAATAAAGGTATTTTTAGTAAAGAATTCTGGAGCCTTAAATCCAATGATGAGGTTGTGTTGACACCTACTCCAGACAAGGCAGTTATTCATTAAAAGTTGAGGGATCCATAAGAGCTTTGGTTATGGAGGCTGATTTTGCTTATCAACACAGCTGATATATTAAACAGAGACCAACAAGCGTAGTACTCTGGTGGACAAACTAGTCCATTTAGATCAGTACTGGTACTAGTTTCTCTAGTCTCACCAGAATATACATCAAAAGGAATGAGGCAGGTTTTTGCTCTTTTATTGGTGCTTTTTGCTCTGGCCATGAAGCCTCACGCCACAAAGTTTCATGGAGCCACATGGTCATATTACTTAAGCCACTTCGAACAAATGGAGTCATATACTCAAATTACATCCTCTGTATCTGAAACACCATCTAGTATTACGGTCATACTTGACCTGTTCAATTCGTTCGGCACCTTCTCTGGTTATCTAATCTACCCAATCAACTCTTGACGTTGTCTTATAAGGTTCAATATATTACACAGAGTTCGATCTTCTTTTGTGACAGATGTCAAACAGCGGAGGGCACATTACTGCCTGTGTTGTGGTGGAGATGGGTGGGGGTTGGTAGGGATGTGTTTTGAGGGGGCAGGAGGGGCTACTATCTACCAGTGGGAGGGACTCGTCGGATGGTTTTCTTTTTATTCATGAATGTTTGTACCTTCCTTTTGAACGTTTTGTTTTGTTTAAGGAAACAAAAACCCTAAGCATATTTTTATTCCTGTATTACTCGGTCAGCTTTTGAAATCAATAAAAAAAAACAGAAATAATTTCTCCCTACCTAATATAAATAGTACTTTTCAGTTTGTACAAAACTATAGGCAAAAAAAACAAACATAAGTTATTTCCTTACCCTTTCAGAGATTGTACTGTCTCATTCATTTTAAGATACTGTATTCTCATTATTATTCTTAAGACTACTTCAGCACCATACAACAATGGCTAAGCTGTGACGAGATTCCATATGACAGCTTTTTTGTTCTTGAGTAACATCGCTTGAAGACCGCTGGACCCCAGTCCTTTCAACTTCAGCAGACTAAAACATATCTGAACTTACCGTGACCTCACCCTCAGACACCATCGAGACATGGATCATGACAGACCTTGAGCGCCCCAACGACACCTGACTAGAAACTGGGAAATATTACATTTAATGATTATTTAATTGCATTTGTGGTTTTGACAAAGCATCATAACATCGCTTGTTTCTGAAAAGCAAATATACAAGGTGAAAATAGCATGTTCGTCAGTTTTATTTAGTAGGTGATTTCATCCAGAGCAACTTACAGTGAGTAGATAGATTTTCATATTATCCCTCCTCCCCATGGGAATTGAATACACAACCAGAGCTGACAAATAATTTGCTTGTGGATAAATATTGGCCATGGAATTTGGGTGAGCTGACTACAGCCACAAATACATAATGTAACTGTCAGGGAATATATGCATGTAGTTTCACAAACATATCGTTTTCAAAATTCTAAAACAAATGATGAATCGTTAACAGTAACAGAGGATGATTAACAAATATAATGTAAGACATTGTTTATGTTGAATCATGTTTTTGTGAATGTTGCAGCATTTGTCACCTGCATTTTACAGATTTGTGACATCCATTGTACTTCTGAGTGGCCTCACATATTTGTGAGTCGCATTTTACAGATTGGTGTCCACGGGATCCAGATAAGGACCTCTTTTGTTCATGTTATACTTTGTCTCCAGAACCAATATATGTTTAAAACGTACTTAAAAAAAAACACAGCACATCATTACTTGTGTAAATAAAGTGTTGGGTAATAAGTATGATTTATGTTTACACTCTTTACAATTCAACAACCTTTTAGGTTGTATGTTGATTTTGAGAGCTCAACCGCCTTGTGTGTAATTTTAAAACAATCAAGACAAACACTGACTCCGAACACGGCGGATGGAGGTCTGTTGTATACTGTAGTATATTATAGTGAGGCATTTCAGTACAGCGTTGAGAATGCATTCCGGCAATTTCTATTCAACTCGTCAAGCCATGGAAATCGTTACAGACAGCATGACACAGGGTTCCCACTGGTCATGGAATTTCTGGAATATCATGGGATTTGAAGTCGAGAGCTTTTATAAATTCTTTGTCCAAGTCATGGAATATCAGGGAATTTTGTTTATCGGGCTATTTCTAGCATTTCTCGTATTGCGTATTGTTATGGTTGGGCTATTTCATTTTTCAGCGTCCATTTATTCCTTTCCCGCTTGACTGGCAATCACTTCAGTCAAGGTCTGTGGTCTCCTGTACCTGTGCGCCGGGGTTCGTAACACTAAAGCAGGCAAACCTGCCAGGAAAATGTACATTCCAATTTACCTACATGATAATGACTTCAAAGGCTGTGTGTTTAAAGTAGATGACAGAAAAGGGTCATGTAAAGTTTGTAAAACTACTATCGATATATCAGATATGGGAGAGGGAGCACTTTGCAGCCATGCAAACAGTAAAAAGCATGCTACCTGCATGAAGCCGACAGGAGCGTCATCTTAATGATGATCAATACTTGTGCATTGCACCGACCAGCCACAGCATAATGACCACCAGCCTAATATTGTGTAGGTCCCCTTTTGCTGCCAAAACAGCCCTGACCTGTCGAGGCATGGACTCCACTAGACCTCTGAAGGTGTGCTGTGGTATCTGGCACAGCACACTGGTTAGTAGCAGATCCTTTAAGTCCTGTAAGTTGCGAGGTGCGGCCTCCATGGATCCTCAATGGATCAGGCTTGTTGGTCCAGCACATTCCACAGAGGCTCAATTGGATTGAGATCTGGGGAATTTGGAGGCCAAGTCAACACCTGAAACTCTTTGTTGCGTTCCTCAAACCATTCCTGAACCATTTTTACTTTGTGGCAGGGCACATTAACCTGCTGAAAGAGGCCAATGTCATCATGGAATACTGTTGCCATGAAAGGGTGCACATGGTCTGCAACAATGATTAGGTAGGTGGTACCTGTCAAATTAACATCCACATGAATGGCAGGACCCAAGTTTTTCCAGCAGAACATTGCCCAAAGCATCACACTGCCCGCGTCGGCTTGCCTCCTTCCTATAGTGCATCCTGGTGCCATGTGTTCTCCAGGTATGTGACACACACGCACTCAGCCATCCAAGTGATGTAAAAGAAAACGGGATAGATCAGACCAGGCCACTTTCTCCCATTGCTCCATAGTCCAGTTCTGATGCTCATGTGAGTTTTATTCACTTCACCTGTCAGTGGTCATAATGTTATGGCTGATCGGTGTATGTTTAAGTAGTGAAAAAGTTGTTTTGTACTGAAAACATCTGTAAACTAGTAAATAAAGCTTGCAAATTGATGGGTTTAAAATACAGTGGGCTGGTTTTTGTCTGCTCAGTGCCCTGCACAAAGGCTGCTTGTTTTTCCATGCATTCTAGGTCATAGAAATGTTGCTTTTTATTCAGTGAAAATAAAGGGAAAGTCAGAGAATTAGACAATTGACTTAGAGTGGAAACCCTGTAGGTACAATGTATGTAACAAGTGGGAAGTGAATAGTTGGGTGACGAGGCAAATTCAAGTACAAACGGAAATTCGAACTTTGCAACCAAGACACATTGGAGGTGTAAGGAAGCATGTGTAAATGAAATGCCGAGACAACAGGAGTGATTACATTGTTACATTAGACAACATTGTCTATTAAGTGACTTGTGTAACCGACTGCAGACTGAGGCAAACAAACTCTTGTACACATTTTTACTAAATGTTTGCATCAAAATAAAACCGACTTGCTCATCCGTTGTATCTTTCAGACAAATAACATGCAAATAGGGTAGATCATGGATAAAACGATTGTATCCACCTGTACAGAACAGTTCATTTAAATTATTTAACGCTGCTGTGATCTTGTTTGGAAGAAAACATCATTTAATTAAATTATGAAAGTTTGAGAAATCTTTGACTGCACACCCCTCTAATGGAATGGTACAGTCTTCCTACATCAACACTTTTAACTTAGCGACTACCGTAATGCGTAACATAGGTTAATAGGATGCTTTACCATTTCACCCTGTTACACTTGACTGGGTGTAAAGACTCTGAATATTCAATTAGCTAACTGGTGTATAAAAAGGTGAAAGAAACCAGCGATTGACTTCCGACCATCGATGAACGCTGAAGTCCACACAATGCTGTGAGCGGTTGAAATCAACAACAAACAGCCTAAAATGATGCTGAATTGTGCTGTTATTTTGAAAGTACACTTTAAACATATAGGGATTCTGGAGCCTAAGCATAACCAGAATAAAGAGGTCCTAATCTGGATCCCATACCTATCTAATCCGTTTAATGTAACACACAAGCAGCGCTACTCACAAATATGTGGAGCAACTCATAAATATATAAGGCCACTAACAAATGTAAAGCAAGTTACAAATCTGTTAAATGCAGGTGAAAATGCAGTAAAATTCACAAAAACAATTCAACGTAGAAACGGTCTTACATTTATTTGCTAATCATCCTTTGTTTTTGTTAACGATTCATCATTATGTGGGGGATTTTGACATGTTTGTGAAACTATAAGCATATATTTCTTGACAAGGATTTTTATTTGACAGGTTTATTCTGAATTTGAGACTCGCTGTATGTATTTGTGATTCGCTACTTACAAGTTTACCCCATATTTATAGAAATGTATCTCCATAATTGGCATCATTTCAGAGCATAGAGAACAATGGACTTGCACTACCTCTGACACAGGAATGGGGTTAGATGTCATAATGGCTTAAGAATTATAACGCAAAGACAGTTTTGAAATATCACTAAAATAGTCCAGCAGGCTTCTTAGAATAACTTATTGATTAACCCAAACTGTGTGATATTGAATCACTAGTAACTGATCTTTACCATTTCAATATTTTTAAGTCATGAATATAAACTATTTGGAAAATATTAGCATAAAGCAGAAATATTGGGGGATTTTTCATTATTCCTTATAATTTGTGATCATATTACGATATAATATGTGTAATATAATATAATATGTTATATGATATAATAGGTATAATATTTTGTGTTCACAAAGACTGCCCAATTCCTTCCTTTAATTAGCCCTATTTGAAAAATATTTTAAAATATTTTAGAGAGATATTGAATAACCAATTTAAGTGTTTTGCCTGAGCATTTGCTGCCCAATATGTTAAATGTGCATTTTATCGATCATAACAAAGACAGAACATTGTGTAAGTAGACAATTAGCATTGCAAACATCGAAATGTAGTCCTTCCCATAATGTCACATTCAACATTCAAGTCAATTAGCAGATTTTTTTCCCCAGAATTACTGTAGTGAGTGCATACATTTTCATGCTTTTGAGTCTTAAAGGCTGTGTTCACACAGGCAGCTCCAGACCGATCAACTGCAAAAGATATAATCTGAGAAGACATGTTGGTCACTAAACATTCCCCACACCATAGCCTATGACTTTTCTGTGTGGGATGTGTCATACACTTCAATATTGTATTCCGTAAAACTAGTAATTGAACACAACACAGTGTCCAGTTTGTGTATATCAACAATTCATGATAACAGGCTGGCCTCAAACAGGCGAACAACAGCGGTACAATAGTGGCATGCAAACCGCATATCTGAACCCAGGACTCCTCAGTCTTTGCAGAAAACCTCACCGGGTGGCCCTGCTATCGGATAAAAGTCGCTGTGTAGGACGTATGCCTCAAATAAATTCAGGCTTTTCTGGAAGCAAAGGGTTCGACCCAATACTAAATGAGTGTACCTAACTAACTGGCCACTGAGTGTATATCGTTGGGTTGTAGAAAAGGGCTCCACCTGGTGGTCTCTCTTATCCAACACGGGTGGCAAAGGTTAAGGAGGGCAGGTCCCCTCCAGGAGACATTCAATAAGACCGACTGCTATAAATGACATACAAAGACCAACTGCACCCGCCTTAGTTGGTTGTGTTGTATAGCTTGCTCATTATGAAATGCAGAGCCGTGCGAGATTTGTATACCCGATTGTGCTTGGAGGTGTGGCTTAATTTGGGTGTCCTTGGTGTGGCAAGAACACACCCACTTCTCAAAATCTAAAGAAATCGATTGATGCTTTACTAGTTAACACTGAAAAATCGCTGGAAATCGTGATCCAAGGCAGCGCCATTTAATCGTATCCTTATTAATATAATCAAATATTTATTTCTTACTAAAATATATTTCATATTTATTTATTACTGAAAATGATCAATCTGGTTTTAGACCTGGGCTCAGTACCATTACAAACACCAGAATTAGTTACATCACATTTCCAAAGCATCGGATGAGAAATTAAACCGTGTGGCACAATTTGACCTATAGCCTCATTCGCATTCTAACATGTTTGGCTACAAAAACACGAACATCCGCGTTTTCTCCCAGAAATATTTAAATAGCATTTTCCCATGTTAAGCTATCGTTATAAAATACCGGGGACTCCTGCTGTTTCGTTGCATACAAACTTGCCCCAGACTGATTCCAAAATTCTTTGCAATTTCAACACCTACTGAAAATCGGATAAGTTAAATTGACCACTTGATGGGGGCTAGCTAATACTTAATCAAGTAGGTTATATTCTATAGTTTATAATGTTGGTCTTATAACGCTTCGACTAAGCTATTAATCATTCTTTTTCTAAACTTTCAATCACCTTACAATCATTAAATGTTGCTCAACCAAACTTTCGGAAATGCTGGACTTCACATTTTGGTTATGGACGCGCGCATTGTTGTCAGGATAGTTACTTTAGATTAGCAGTAACTACTGAGGTTATACTGATCAAACAAGGTACCAAGACTAGCTAATAAGCTCGCTAATGTAACATCTTTCTAAGGCTGTTTCTGCCAATTAAAAGCTTCAGTCTTAAAAAGTGTATACGCCAAAAAAAAAAAGTTCTAACATTTGAACAATACTATCTGCATGTTAGCGAACACCAATGATGTCGTTAGCACTGTCTCACCACAGGTTCCGTTCGTACGCTAATGCTCATTGTTAATGTCGTTTTTAGTGCTCTTTGAAAAGTAATCGAGAAAAACACAATTTTCTTAACACAGCAGTTGAAGTTGAGAAAACAACTGATTGTCACTAAATAGTGAAAATACTTGTGCAATTTAGACAGAAAATATAAATCTACGTTGCACCGTAGTATAGTTGTTGCTAATAATATCTCTCTGAATCACTACAATGTCAATGGATGATTATTTTTCCTGAACCGATCGTTTTCACTGTTAAATGCTTTATTCAATGCGATACTTAGGATGTCCTCCCCTGTTTTGGAACACCTATTTCCGGAACAGGAACTTGTCTGCTGCTGACGTTGGATGTTGCTCAGGACGATGGCGTTCACAGACCATTCTCTGCTGGAACTGACAGATAAAGAAATGCGTGAAAAACTGTCACAGTGGGACCGACGGACTGATGCCATGGCTCCCCTGACAGAGAAACAGTCGGACTCTATTCTGGACATTCGTGCTGCCGCTGAAACCACCCCTATTCCCGCAGAGGTGAACTGACGACGAACGTAGTTAAACGGCTAGCTAGGTGCTCATGCTAACAAGCTAGCTAGGTTAGCACTTAAAAGCTAGTTGACAGGTGCAAAGTTGCATTTCATGAGGCAAATGCATTGATTTCTTTGTTATGTTTAAGAAGCATCACATTAGCAAGTGTTACAAATGAATTTTGCTAAATGCCAACTTAAATGTCTTTTTTGCATGTTTTTTTACTTTCTGCCACGTCGTTCCCTGAAACTCATAACGTTACAGTACCACTACTAGCTAGCAAGGATAGGAAGCTACACATTTGCCAGGGTTGATCAAGTTGTCTGTCGTGAAAAGGCTTCAGTTAACTATCGTTTTCTAACCTAGCAGGCCGAGTCATTTTTAAGTATTCAAACTTAAAAATTTGAAGTAGGAAACTTTTCATGCCATAGTAGTAAATATCATGTGAATCTATATACAGCAGTACCTTACTAACTAGCTCTAGCTGACCTATTTAGTATTTTGAGACATATGCCAGTATTGATTGTCATCGTGTGCTGGTCTAAATCAAACAGCATTTGCGTTGTTTGTCCAGTTACCCATTGAGGACTTGTGCAGTCTGACTTCTCGCTCCCTGCGGTCCCCGTTCACAACGACCGTGCCAGCTTCCACCGAAGACGTCCTGCTCAAGGGTTTTCAGATGCTTGACCTGGAGAATGAGCGCATAGAGACCGCACAACAGGTCCACTGCTTTCCATAACACTTAAGTCATACTCATCTCTGAGGTTTACACACACAAATTCATCATATGCTTCTGGTTATTTAGTCATATGAACGTTGCTTGCGTTCGTCTTTGGTGTTGTGGGCCCGTTCGGTCAAATGTTTATTTTATCGGTGTTTCTTGGCCTGCAGTTTTTCTCCTGGTTTTCAAAGCTACAGTCGAAGATGGACCAGGAGGAAGGTGCCGAGCACAGGTAGGCATTATTTTCAAGTCGGAGTTTCCACGAGTGGATCTATTCAAATAGAAGTTCAGTCATACCGTGTGTTGTGGACAGTGATGGATTTGCATGCCAAGGAAATCGATTGACTCATGGCCCGTCTGTTACTCCTGCAGGAAAACCAGAGACCATCTCAATTGTTATCGGGAACAATGTGATGCCATTCTGAATGATGTCAATGCTGCTCTGGAGCATCTGGACTCACTACAGAAGCAGTACCTGTTTGTGTCCAACAAGACCGGAACCCTCCATGAGGCCTGTGAACAGCTACTTGAAGAACAGGTAGAGGACAACTCAGTGTAGGCTATCCCCGCTGCCATGGTAACCTGCACGTCGGTGACTGTGTCAAAGACACAACAGGTCATGTTAATATAGACTTGTTTTAGTCAGCAATGGAATGTGACAGGTTTGTCCTCGTGAACATAGGGGGAGTAACTGTTGATGACATTTCGGTTGCAGCTTGGTGTACGTCTCCAGCCCAGACCGAGGCCGAATGTGTGATTTAGTGGGCTCCCCTTGTATTTTCATTACACAGAACCGACTGTTCTGTAATCACATGCCGGAGAGGCTTATTGGAATCTCAAACAACGGTGCCAGCTGCTGCAGAGTCACAGTGTTTCACAGGACACATTAATATTGTCCTCAATCCCTGTCTTATTCCAGAATGGGCCCTGGGGGAAAGGGCGGGGTTGATCTGGCCACTGGAGAGTTGCTAAGGTTCAGTTCCCTTAGCGGCCGGCCCTTGATAAAGGCTCTGAACAAAACCCTTTTCTTCTCTGCTGTAACATATGGACAGTGACACTGCATTGTGACCATCAGTCCAAACCTTGAGCAACCATGACACCTGAAGTCATAAGAAAATGAACACATAACAGTGTTATGTTAAGGCACTTTAATCCAAGGTGTGATTCATAATGCACCAGAGTGTGGCCAGGAAGCCACTTCCCATGACTGACCCACCAAAGTAGGGCAGTGCTGGCCAAGTGCACCAGCCGCCCGGGCCCCTGGGGTAGTCCCTGGGCAGGATTTCAGAAATGACAATAGAACTGCAGACGCGTTCATGTGCGTGTTTATATGCAGCATGTGTGTGTTTATATCTCTATATATATAGTTTTAATTTCATTTACTGCATACAGCTCACTAATAATCACTGTATTATCTAGTTGACAATGATATCAAATGATGCCCCCAGGGGAAACATTAACACCCATACTGTAAACTGAACGGCAATTTTTAGTTCATTGTTTTCGTTCCAGTTTCTGTCAGGTACATATGCATCTTTGGCCATGTGTTTTGAAAGGCCGTAATAGACTAGCCATCTTCCTGGGCACACATACACGGCCTTAACAGCTTTCCCCCCCCACACACTATTTAACTAGGAAGTCATGTCAATCAACTCCTGCTGGGGCACTTTGCATTGGCCTGAGCTACCTAATGCTGAGGCTAGTGCGCAGTGAGACCAGGAAATCCCTGCTGACTGTGCCTCCCCTCTCCCTCAGATGTGGGCCAATTTGCATCACCCATGTGGCTTCTCAGCTGAATAGGACCTTTATTTGCTTTGAATTTCCCCATTTCAGATAACCAAACCAGACGTGAAATGACAGCATCCTTTTTTGTCTTTAACAGTCGGAGCTTGTGGAACTGGCTGAGAGCATACAGCAGAAGCTGTCCTACTTCAACGAGCTGGAGAACATCAATACGGTATGGTGCTTCTCTAATTAAACTCCTGATCCAACTTACTCTGCTGTGACATTTGAAATTATTCAGCCAGTGTCTCTGAAGGGGAATCTTGTTGCTGAGTCATTGAACCAAACATTTTTCCCCTTCTGTCTTCAGAAATTAAATTCGCCGACGCTATCTGTGAACAGTGAAGGATTTATACCAATGCTTTCCAAATTGGATGACTGCATAGAGTATGTTTCTTCCAATGTAAGTATATGTTCAACCCATGATAGAAAGTGTGTCTATATTCTGTTACAGAAATGTGTCATTATCGTAATGCCATACTAATGTAATTTCCTTTCTGTTTCTCACCAACAGCCTAACTTTAAGGACTACCCGGTGTATTTGGCAAAGTTCAAACAATGTCTGTCCAAAGCTATGCACTTAATGAAGACTCACACTGTGAACACTATGCAGAATCTCACCAGCCAGTTAACCAAAAGGGTGGGAAGAATTCCTCTGCCACTTTCACGATCAGTTGTGACATGGTACACAATCCGCTTACTTCCGCCGCGGGTTTTTCGTGTGATTTCAATATTTCTTTTTCTTCAGGATCCATTGGGTTTGTCAAACGCAGACAACGCCTTCACCCTTTACTATGTCAAATTCAGAGCTGCCGCACCCAAAGTCAGAGTGAGTAAAGTTAGTTAATAATATTGTATAATACCTTTCATTTTTGGGCCACTTTTCAATTGCAGACATAAGCTAAAAAAAGAAGCTATTTTCAATGATGAGCAACTGCTGCTTTGTTCTGTTGGCATGATTCAAATGGCCATGCAATCAGAAGTATTTTGGTGTAGGAAAGTATTGAATTACCAGAGTATAACAATTGGCATTGTTTTTTCAGACGCTGATTGAACAAGTAGAACAGCGATCCGAGAGAATACCTGAGTAAGTATTTAGCCCTTGAATGCTGAAAAGCCATTACCAGAATTGGCTCACCTAGATTGATCTACGCTTGGTTCGAATCCCTAATGCTGACTGGTTGACATTTCCGACTGTTCCATGGTTATGACAAAAAAGAGTGTGTAACAGGGTTCAAACCGAAATAAGGCATTTCTGGGGTTTGTGGCCTATACAGTCCTCGTCAGAAGTTTGGACAGACTTACCCGTTCAAGTGAGTGCCTCAGAGCGGTCTCCAGGCGCTCATACCGGATCAGTCCGGTGTTATATGGCACATTACCTCAGGCCTTGTTGCTGACATGTTTGACTTTGCCTACGTCTTGGTTTCTGTAATGGATGCATAATTCCGACACGTTCTGAAATCGCCAGGTATCATCAGCTGTTAGCAGAGATCCATCAGTGCTACCTGGACCAGAGAGAGCAGCTCCTCAGCCCGAGCATCACCTCCACCATCACAGACCTGACCAGCCAGAACTACAAGGACCACTGTGCACTGGTAAGGCCGTGCTTTTCTATCGGGATCCGCTAACCCCTCTGAGAAGCCTTTGACGTAGCTGGTTCGCGCTGATCGTCTGAGTGTGTCCGTCTTTGTCTGCCTGCCACGTGTTCTTCCAGGTGCGTAGTGGCTGTGCCTTTATGGTTCACGTCTGTCAGGATGAACACCAGCTCTACAACGAGTTCTTCTCCAAACCCACGGCCAGATTAGAGTGAGTAGATCCCCTGTCTCATACATCTTTGGAATCTATGCTAAACAGTCACGGCGGTTAAGAAGAAAGAGTTCTAACACACCACACTTCTTTGTTTAACAACAAGCAATGCTTCTAAACGTTAGGAGTTCCGCCTATGCTAGCTAGCAACGGCTGTGTGATGTCCGTGGTGCTTTTGCATAACTGCTAGTTGTTTTAACCTCCAGCAATGTGTTTGTTAAGCAGGCAGGGCTGTTTCCTGGTCGGTAACGATTGTAAATAGTGTGGGCTGAAGCTCATGACACCTGTTTTTTTCAATTGCCGACTTGGGTTTTCATTAACTGTAATGTGTTCTGTGGGCAGTCAAACAAATAAATAAAAGCAGTGTCGTATAAATCTTCCTGAACGTCTCAGATGCTATTTAGCGTGTCGCTCTTAAATCCCTAATGCATTTGTTTAACATACCATCACGTCCAGGAGGGGAAAAAACCCAAATGACCATAAAATTGCAGTGAGTAGACCCTCCGGACCGCAGCGTTTTGCTTATAAGGCCTGACTGATGAACGGGGGTAATGGAGGCCTCTTGGTTTCCCCTCATTTAGCGAGCTGCTGGAGAAACTATGCCTGTCACTGTACGACGTTCTTCGTCCGCTCATCATTCACGTCGTCCACCTGGAGACCCTGTCGGAGCTCTGCGGCATCCTGAAGAACGAGATGTTGGAGGACCACGTCCAGAACAACGGTACTGTCGTGGCCGGCGTTCCGGTGGCCCGTTTTTTTTTTCTGGTCCTGGATGCAGCATTATGGGTTTCTTGTTTATTCCATTCCTTTCCATTTGGGATTTATGGAAAACCTTATGGTGACGTTAATGGATTTTTTCCAACCTAGCCTGACAAAACAGACCTGTGATGGCCCTATGTCATAGGTGGGGCCTGGTGATTGCATTGCAAGGGTTGCTAGTTCAATTCCCACTAGGGGCCTTGTAAGAAAAACATTTCTGTAAAAGTATGCATTTCCTAAGGTATACTGGATGAGAACGTCTGATGAATGACTTAATTTTAAATGTGCACTCTAAACATCAATCTGTAGTCCCGGCGGTGTGCATTTCAGTGCTCCACATTTCCCCTAATGTCTTACCAGAGAGCAGTATCTTCAAGTCAGCACCCAAGTGACTAACTGTTCTTCACTCATGGTAAGGGCTCTTTAGTGCTAAATGACTTAAGTGTGTGTGTGTGTGTGTGTGTGTGTGTGTGTGTGTGTGTGTGTGTGTGTGTGTGTG